>CM060125.1:30899939-31007439 GCA_030522415.1 Channallabes apus | reverse complement strand
GGCAAAAAAACAACACATTTTACTTTCTCATCTTTTACACACGCAATCAAACAAACTCACACAATCAAGTACATTGAGAGCGTCAAGAAAAAAAAGAAATTCATGGTATATTCCAAGTTAATTAATAAATAACCCAGTGATAACGGCTCGGTGTCTGAGCTCAGGGTTAAAGCTCAATAAAAACTAAAATCATATCAAGTTGTAGGAATCATTTTATTTTGTGGAATTTGCATTTATTGGTTTAGAGATTTAGACTTTTAGAGACATATTCATCACACAGAGTTTGAGATCACACGCTGAGATCAAAATAGTTTTCAAAAACCCAAACCCTTTCTGTTTTTAGTAAATACACTGGAACCTTGGATTACGAGCATAATTCATTCAGAGAGCAGGCTCATAATCCAAACTCAAATTATTCGTTCTACAGCCCAAAAAAATTTATACATAAAAATAATTAACACAAAATATAAAGTAAAATTAAAACAAATTAACCTAAACTTTACCTTTAAAAAAAAAAGTTAAAATAAATCCAGACAGATAAGTGTTTCTGTTTGTGCATGCAGGCACTGTGTGTGTGTGTGTGTGTGTGTGTGTGTGTGTGTGTGTAGATAAAGTAAGGAGCCCCTCCCCTCCCCCTCTTCTCATCTTACACAGTTACCCTTCCTCCACTCTTTTCACACACACACACGCACTCAACGATGTTTTATAAATTTTTTTAAAATAAAGGAGCGAATAAATGAAAGGAGTGATGATTTATGAGACATCATCACTTCTGTGTTGCCATGGAAATCAAAACTGACAAAAAATGCCGTGGGAAAAACACAACAAACGTGAAGATGCATCTGACCAGCAGCCGCTCAGAAGTGTATGAAAGTATGAAAAGGCGAGTTAGCATTAAGATTGACGTAACAGTGAGGCAGATTTTGAACACAGTGTTACATTAACACAGTTCACTTTATTTTGAAATGTGTAGCATTATTTAACCGTAACTCTGTGAAGTAACGTTATCGACAGCAGACACATAACATTAGCGTGTTATCATTAGCTTCTGTGCTCACTCTTGGTTTCATGGTATCCTGCGTTCTAATTCAGCTCGCTAACGCTAAACCCTAGGAGTGCTCACAATCTAAAGGAACTATGAGTGAACGAACGCGGCTACTGATCGAACGAAGCTAACGGTGTAAAGTAGCGTCATCCCCGTGACGCCACTTTAACTCAAGCAGGAACGATCGAAGCATTAGCATGGTGCATCCTACGTTTATCTGCATTTATCACAGCCGTCTTTAAAAAGGAGAGAGGTTCACATAGGGCTGTTATCTGTAAATCTCCTGATGTTCAGAACCCGACAGCATTGTAGCCTCTTTATTGCCTTCTTCTTGTGACACTTCCTGCAGCTGCACTCGTTCTAATGAAAGTACAGTCATAGTGAAACCACACTGCCTTCTCACTGCACTGTAAATGTTTATTATTAGACAAATCACAAGTCATTTTAGTGAAACTGTCATTTGAAATGTGTCCTAACCGCCGGTGATTTCATTGTTTATTATATTATTAAATGCAACATAAGCTTTACGTTGTTGTTTATGAAAAATGTGTGTAGATTTTGTCAGTTAAAAATCCCGTATGTGTCTCCGAGTGGCGCAGTGGTAAAGTTCTCGCCCCATTATCCGGAGATCGCTGGTTCGGTTCCCGGGTGATGCTGTAACCTCTCGCAGCCGGAGGTCTAGAGAGAGCTGATTGGCCGAGCTTTCTCAGAGGGAAGGGATGAGAGGTACTTAGTGCTCCCACATTAATCACGGCTCTACAGCCAATCAGGGGCATCTGTGAGCTCGCGCACGCGGAAGGAGCGGATAGCGATGTCCTCTGAGTGTGTTACTCCGCCCCTAAGGGTGCATGAGCGAGCAGTTCAAAAAGATGCTTCGGCTGGTGTCACCTGGTTCGGAGGAAACACGTGATAGTCTTCAGCCCTCCCGACTGAGTGGTAGTAGTAGCCTTAATGTGGAGCCCCCTAGTGACTGGGAGGAATTGGACACGACTAAATTAGGGAAAAAAAATAAAATAAAAAAATAAAAGTCCTGTATGTAACTAATGCACATTTTAGTCAAAAGACTAAAATCAAACTGAAACAAAATAAGCTACAGAACTTAAATCTACCAAACCATAGATAAAATGGTTCAGCTACTAACCTAATATTAACTAGTGCAAGGAGCTGCGTATCAGAAGACGGATTGGAGGCAAATGGGGAGCACTGGGAGGGTAATGGAGGTTTTTTGAGAGGAGTTCCATGGGAGACCAGAGCGATCAGAAGGGGTACATTTTGGTTAATTCGAGGTGAATGGTTAGGAGTACTGAGGGGTAGTACATGCTCTGCAACAGTCCACTCTAGCTTCAGTGGCACCGTAGTGATCATACACATAAACTCCAATAAATAATAATTAATATTATTAACAATAATCACATTTGTATATTTTATACAACATTACTAATTCAACAATGTTAGTAACGATGTTAGTAAGTATGTACATCAACTATTTAATGGATTAATGGACAGGAAGTGATGTCACTGTGTCCTGTCTTCAGTTCCTGATGAAGAACCCGGCTCGTCGTTTGGGCTGCGTGGCGACGAACGGCGGAGAGAACGCCGTCATGAAGCACGTGTTCTTTAGCGACATCGACTGGGAGAAACTGACCCGGCGGGAGATCCAGCCTCCGTTTAGACCCCAAATCGTGAGTCACCGTCATCGTGAGATTAATATTCACACAAACACTGACTGTTCTTACACACGACATGTTTTAATGAATGTAGTTTGATTGAAGCGGTAAGAGTGTGTTATTGTAATTTATTTTATTTATTTTATGTGTTATTTAATTTTTTTTATACAAATGCAGTATATTTCAAAAGAAAAAATTGCATATATATTATGCTATATATTTATTTTTAAAAGGATGTATGTAATAAACCACACTGTGTGCTGTGCTGTTGTAGGAAAATAATCAAAAAAGACAATTTTCTTACAAAAATAAATATATACGTATATTTTCTTATTAAGCAATTATACGTTTTGTCAGTTTGTGGTTAGATTTAATGTTGTGGAACGTCTGTGAGAAGTGAGTTCCTGTTCTCGCTTACGTTATAGCAGCTATAAACAGCCAGTCCCTCATCAGCCTCTCTCTCTCTCTCTCTCTCTCTCTCTCTCTCTCCCCTTCACAAAATCTTTGGACAGAAAACCGGTGAGGATGTGAATAACTTCGACCCCGACTTCACGAACGAGGACGCGGTTCTCACTCCCATCGAGGACGCCGTGCTCCCGCAGATCAACCAGGACGAGTTCCAGGAGTTCTCTTTCACTTCGGAGGAAATGCTCGAGTACTGCACACCGTAAAAAACAAGTAAAGCGCTATCGCGGGAGGAAGACGGTGACGTCCAGTGGGTCGAGTCGACGTGAGCTTTTAAACTCGTATCAGAATTAGCGTCAGCTAAGCTAAGTGTTACGAGACATCAATGTGAAGCGTTACTGGTTGGTTTCCAAAATGACCAAAAGCACAAAGAATAACGTGGGACACGCCGGAGATGAGACGTGAAGCTTGGACTCTTTGGAACTTCTTTTGTAACCTCAAATTCCTCATGTCCCTGAAACACGTGGAGTTTTGTTGAGAAAAAAAAAACCCAAAGTATTCTAACTATTTCTGTTGGTGAAAACTTGCTTTCGTGCTGATCTCTGGAGTTGAATTTTTAAATGAAGCAGATAATTTTTCAGTTAATGTGTCAGTGGAAAAGATTAGTATTAGAAGCATCTTATTGTAGCTGAAGTTAACTTTAACTTTAATTTTATTTTATGAGAGAGAAAATGATGGAAAACCTTTTGACCAGATCAAATTCCAGTCAGCACAAATATTTAAAATTTTATTTTATTTTACAAAAAAAGATTCTTGCAGTATTGCTTTGAAACAGATGTTGCCTGTTTTTATTATTCGCTAGGTCATTGGGGGCGGAGCTAATGCTACATTTGCTATATTTGTGATCCGCTAACAAACCACTATCTGTGATTTTTATTATTTGTTTTTACTCTTTTAACTTGGCAGGAAATAAAATTTAAGGCATAAAAAATAAGGTCATTTTGTAATTTTAGCGAGTAGTAACATTTATTCATTAACATTAGCGCAGCTATCTTGGCTAATCTTACTAAATTCAAATATCGTGTTGCGTAGCTAAGCAGAATGTCGAGCCGGAAAGATTCTAAAACTGAAGTAATGTAACCCAAGCTCCGCCCCTTTTGTCCCCCGCTGAGATGTGCTTTTGGTCTTCAGCACTTTCTCGGCCACAGCTGAACGTTCTGCCCCTCGTCGTCCCACCCCACAGCTCTTAATGTCAGCTTCTGCTGTCGTTCTTTGGACAGCGATGATAAAAGCCACGACCTCGTGTAGAGGCGGTAAAGCGTGATCACTAAGGATACGGGGCAGAAATTTAGAATATTGGGTGTCTGGAGGGGTCAAAGTGGGGAACAAGAGTATCAGCAGGGTGACACAGGAAAACTGAATTGTTGTTGCAAAAGCATTAAAAGACGTTATACGTAGATGGGGGTAACAGCGTGTGGCTGAGGAGCAGGAACTGAAGGGGTGTAACATTGTACGATTATAATTGTAGCAGGATTGGATTAACATGGGGACCAAAGGAGAAAATAAGCATATCAGCAGGGGTAATAGAGAGAAGGGCAATGTGAATATAATTGGGTATTTAGGATTGAGGAGTAACTGGGTATTAGGGGTTTACTTAGGACGTGCATCACCGGCATCAGAGGGATAAAATTGGGTTCAAGAGTTGGGGTGGTAAAATGGGGGGTAATACTGGTATCTTGTTGGTATCGGATGATAAATGAGGAATTACAAAGGCGTCAGACGAGAGTCTGTGAAATTAGTGGCGTGTTAAGTGGTTAAGATAAGTGGATAACATTAGAAGGGTATTTGAGTGGGAATTAGGATTAAGAGTATATCTTAGGGGGGATAAAAAAAAAGCTTTAGAGTGACCTTGATGTGTCTATAAACAGAAGTGTGTGAGTGTGTGTGAGTGTGTGTGAGAGAGAGAGAGAGAGAGAGAGAGAGAGAGCACTTTATCTTGGTCTCTCACCTCTTAACGTACTGTATAATGCACTTCAGCCACTGCTAAGCATTTAGTTTCATTGCGACATTTCCTCCTCACGTTATTAATGTCTGTGTGTGTGTGTGTGTGTGTGTGTGTGTGTGTGTGTGTGTGTGTGTGTGTGTGTGTGTGTGTGTGTGTGTGTGTGTGTGTGTGTGTGTGCCTGCCTTTGACTGTAGTGTTGCTTTTTGTTAAACTGAACTTACTCTGTCTTTGTTCACTGAAAGCACTTTGTGTCATGTTTTTCTTTTTTCTTTTTTTGAGCAGTTAAAAGTTATTTTGTTCATTTTTTACCTGCAAGCGTTGTGTGTTTGGGTCTTAAATGCGATCCTAAATTAAACAATACAAGAAGCATTTTGTCATTTTGTGGTATTTTATGCGCCGCCTGACCATGCTGCAAAACCTTTAAGTGAGTTGAGAGTGAAATCGATAGCAGCAGAATGATGTCGCTGAAGTTAAGAAGAAAACGCCGCCTGGTTTCCAGCGGATGACCAGAAGTCCGAGTGTGTCGTCATTACGGCAGGCGACAGAGTGACACACGGCCGTTCTTCTCCTCTGTACACGTGTGACACAGAGCCACGGTTTCAGAGACGAGCATCATTCGATTTCAATCTTAGTTTTCACATTTTATTTATCTGATAGATGAAAATTTTAACTTTGAATATTTTTTTAATCATTCATTCATTCATTCATTCATTCATCTTCTATACCGCTTAATCCTGTGTTCAGGGTCGCGGGGGACCTGGAGCCTATCCCAGGAGACTTCGGGCACTAGGCGGGGTACACCCTGGACAGGGTGCCAATCCATCGCAGGGCACACACACATACACACACTCACACACCCAATCACACACTACGGGCAATTTAGGTAACGCCAATTAGCCTAACCTGCATATCTTTGGACTGTGGGAGGAAACCGGAGAACCCGGAGGAAACCCACCAAGCAGGGGGAGAACATGCAAACTCCATGCACACAGAGACGGGAATCGAGCCTGGCCGGGGAATCGAACCCAGACCCTGGAGGTGCCAGGCGACAGTGCTAACCACTACACCACCGCGCCGCCATTTTTTTAATCAGTTAATCATTAATAATTAATGAAACCAGGACACACTTTTTCCCTCAGTTTAATTTTATTTAAACAGTCCTAGTGACTGGCGAGTAAATTATATGAGACAAATTATTAAAGGCAAAATAAACAGATGTTAAAACACTCCTCTTGCCTCTCATGCAAACATTAGGCCACTAAGAACACAGTGTCCGACAGTGCACATTGCCTGAACTGGAAGTGCACCCTCTAGTGGTGCACAAGTTAATAGATACACATGCGATATGATTGTGAGCTACCTGAGAAATATGATGCAAAACATTATCGGTTAATAGATTTTGTTTAGTCAGTTGTTGTATAATCTGTGCTAAACTGGCTGCTACAGTATAACGTTATAATTTCCCTTTGGGATTAATTAAGTATCCATCCATCTGATTAAACTGATTAATCATTGAAATCCTAATAGAAAACATACGTTTGCATCTTTTTCAATATTAAATGTATTTTGATTTACACTTTTTGAAACTTATGAAGATTTTATTGGGACGTATCCTTGCTGCAAGTCAAGGAGCATCAGTGTATCTTTAGCAACTATGTCCATGAAACAAGCTAAATAACCCAGTTTTATGATCAAAAATGGCTTAAATGTGTTTTCTGGCACGACCACTTGCTCACATTTTTGTTCCGTGTGATGCACTAAAGAGCTCCAAAAAGCTGTGGGATGATTTACAGACACACATTTAAAGTTCCATACCTGAGGCTCGTCTTTAAAATGTACCATAGTACGTACGTTATAGTACTAGGCAATGTTTATTCTGGTCGGAAAAGCTTCTTTCTACTATTTATTTCCTGTTCTATATGTTTATTCAACTCTTCTTTTCTTTCTTGTTTTTGTTTCATCACTGACTCAGAGAGTTTCTGCACAAAACAATTCCACACCTTATTCTTGATTGTTCTTTAAGCATTCACCCTTTTTACAGAAGTGTTTTGATCTATTTTTGACTGCGATGTTTTTGCATTTCATGATTCTGTAAATCGGCTGCTGTGCGTGAACGATGTCGCTTAATAATTTAACACACATTAACACTGGAAGCAAAAGAGTGGAGACTATGCTGTGATTTTTCATTTCTCACAGGGTCAATCATAAAAGGCTTAATTTTATTAAACCTACTGTACATTAAAAGTTAACATTTTCAGATTTTACGCAACATGTCTCGGTCTCAAGTGTACTATTTATACTGCATTTTTATTATATTAGACTTCAATAATGCTTCTCTCTCAGGCCTGAATATCACATTACCAGGCTTGATGGGGTGTTGAGTGTATAATTTATTGTCTTTTTTTATACAATTAGGCTAATGCACCTCAGGATCGCTGTTCCTCGTTTACAATGTCAGATGGAGGAGTAATGACATTTTGTGGATCTCGATTCAGCGCTTTGGCACTCAGCCTGAGCTCCACTGGGGTACAAGCGTCTCCTCCTAATGGCTGTGTCCGATTCATCGCTTTGATTGATGATGAGGCAGAGTGATACAAATGTGCTTCTTTCTATCTCTCTTCCTTTTTTCTTTCAATTCTCAAGAGCAGAGCGAGTGTTCACATCTTTACAGTGAATCCGAGCGCTCGGATCAGATCACAGATGTGCTCAACACTTTTGACTAGTTTTGTAATTTTAGAATTTCTGGATTTATCAATGATTAAAATTGGTTAATGAAATCCGTCACTACTTTGTGATTAGGAAATTAGCTCATTTTAGGCTAGTTCATTTAATAAAAACCATATGTCAGGGGTCTTCAACAGAAAGCGAACGTACTGTAGATACAGGCTTTCACTTCATCTATTCCACTCGTTTAATCAGGTCATCTTAGTCCCCAGTTAGCTGTCATGTGTGCTTCTTATTAAGCTGGAATTAAAGCCTCCAGCTACACTGGCTCAATGCAAACTAATTGTTTTAAAAAGCATGATATACAGTGGGTATAGAAAACCCCTCTTTAAAATAATCACATTTTGTTGCTTTGCAGCTTGAAATAAAGACAGATGCAGTTTCGTTTTACTTAGCTGTATTTTCTCTGTACTTTTAATAAAATAAAATAAAATAACAGAATCACTGATTTGGAAAAGGATCACCCATCTCCTTCTAAAATTATTTCTTGATCAGTGAAGCTAATCATCTTCTCAATGGTGCACAAAACTTTGCACATCTTGCAATATTTGCTTATTCTTCTTTGCAGAACGGTTCAAACCGAGTTAAATGTGATGTTTGTAGACTACAGTCTTCAGGTCATTCCACAGATTTTCAATGTGGTTTAAGACCTGGACTCTGACTAGGCCATGCAAGGACATTCACCTTTTCCTCCTTCCTACACTGTGTGTTCAGTTTTGCTGTGTATTTTGGGTCATTTTCATGTTGGAAGGTAAACCTTCTTCCCATTGACAACTTTCTGGCAGCAGATTTTCCTCAAGAATTTGGCGCTATTTTAGCCTGTCCATTTTCCTTCGAAACCGACAAGTGCTCCAGTCCCTGATGTAGAGAAACACCACCATAACAGGATATGACCACCTCCATGCTTTACTGTAGGAATGGTGCTATTTGGATGTGAGCTGTATTGGATTTCCACCAGACATATAGTTTGGTGTTGTGGCCAAAAAATTAAAATAGTCTCATCTGACCACCTGCGTTTATGCAAAGGTTAGTCGTGACTGCATGTGGCCTTTCTTGGTGAGCCACATTGGTGGAGAATTTGTGAAATCGTTATCACATGCACACAATCACCGCTGTTTGTCATAAATTCCTCCAACTGCTTCAGAGTTGCTGTTGGCCTTTTGGTAGCCTCTCTGACCAGTTTCCTTCTGGCCCTTTCATCCAGTTTGGAGTGATGTCCTGATCCAGGGAGGGTCTGTGTTTTACCAAATACCTTCCTCTTCTTAATAATAGACTTCACGGTGCTTCTAGGCAGTGATAAAACCTGTAAATCTCCTGACTTGTGCCTGTGTACAACTTTATATTGGATACTTTACTGTTTGTCTTAGCTGCACTACTGGGGACTGAAATGCTCCAGCGTGTCATCCTGAGCTAATCAAAATGACCACAGCTGATCACAGTTAAAAGTCAAATGGCTTTGTGCGCCATTGAGAAGGTGATTAGCTTCACCTCATTGAGTTTACAAGTGATTTTTAGAAGGGGGTGATCCTTTTACGAATCAGTTATTCTGTTCTATTTTTTTTTCTGACATGTGGATGTTATATCTTTCACTGTTAAAAGTTGCACTGAGTAAATACAGCTGGATAAAACAAAAATGTGTCTGTCTTCATTTTAAGCTGCAAAGCAACAATATGTGATTATTTGAAAGAGGGGGGGTAATTATTTTCTATACCCACTGTATATTTGCATTGCATTACTGTATATCAAAATCTTCACTCCTCTGACTGTCACACCCATGTGTGCTTTTTACACACAAATGCACAGAACGTCTCTGTGTGCTTTAGCATTGCAGTTCACTTTCAGTATAACCAAGAAGTCCAAACCCTTATCCAGCATATCCAGCTTTAAGATCTGCATGGTGTGTTATTGGTGTGTTGGAGTGGGAGAACAGACCTCAAGTGTTCTGGACAGAGAGAGTCCTGATTGAACTCATCCCCACTGAGCCATCAGCTTTGGGATGAACTGTCAAACATCCCAACATCAGCGCATAAGCTCAGTAATGCTCCTGTAGAGTGTGTGGATGAACACAAATCCACACAGTCACACTCCAACATCTAGTGTACAGTCTAAGGGGAATACATCTCGAATGGGATGTTCAACATGCAAAAATACTATATGGACAAAAGTCTTTGTCCAAGCCTGTTAATTTATTCAATTCAAGTGTTCCATTCAGGCCCCGTATCTCCAGTAAAAACAGCCTTAATGCTTCAGCATACCAAGACACCTTGGACAATGATCTGCTTCCAAATTTGTGGTTTGATGAGTTCAGTGTGGAAGAACTTGACCGGCCAAACACAGAGCCCTGACCTCAACCCCTTTAAGCACCTTTGGGATGAACTGAAACGGAGATTGTGAGCTAGGCCTCCTCGTCCAATACCTGTGCCTGACCTCATAAATGCTTTACAGAATGAATGGGCACGAATTCCGACAGAAACACTCCAACATCTTGTGGACGGCCTTCCAAGAAGAGAGGAAGCTGTTAGAGCTGCAAAAGGGGGACCGACTCCATGTTGAAGTATATGTATTTGGATACAATGTCATTGCAGATTTGGCAAAATCTGGCGCAGGTGCTTGGGCCCGCTCATCTTTGCTTTGCAACTAAATCAGATTATTTTTCTGTAAAAGTAACTCAAAGTGTCTTATTTTTGTTATCTTGCAACATTTTGTATAGCTACATCAAACGTAATTCTTTTATGACTGCATGTTTAATTTCATCTTGTGGAATGTCCAGTATCAGCTGAGTGACAGATGTGTGTGTGTGTGTTTTTTTCAGGCAATTTACTGTTGAAACCAGGATGAATCATGAATATGCAGATTTATGTAAATACAAAGAGGGGCAGTGTCGATGAAAGGGGCGTGGCTTCGAAAGCGCTCTGGTGACGTCGGCATGAGAGGGGCGTGTCGATGCTCCTCATCCTCGCGTCAGAGACTAATATTTTGATACTAAGCTTAAAGCGCGTTTCTCTCCGAGCGGCTTAAATCGCGGGCTCGTGCAGCAGGATGGAGAGAGGGCGCGTGGAGACGTGCTGAGGAGATTCGCCCTATAGCGGGAGAAATAAACACCGGTTAACGGCTTCGACGGAGCAGCTCGCGCGCTCTCGCGCTTGCGATTCCTGGGGGCGAGCGTAACGCGCGCGCGCCGGGCTCAGGTGACGCTCGAGCGACGCGCGAGACCGATCCAGCGGCCGGCTGTTTAGCTAAAAGTTTAGCCTTCCTGACACGCTTTTCATTTATTAATATTTTTCTGTTTGAAAAGCTCGTTTCGCGGACAAATAACCTTCCGTGAGCCGGTGATTAATCTGTATAATGACTTCAGGAGCCACAGCTGAAAAGAAAAGGTAAATGAAATAAACATCTCGTTTTTGTCACTTTTAAAACGAGCAGTTCGCAATAATACAGCATGACGGCACCGACGCTCATCATCTCCCTCAGACACTGTAAAGTCTATTGTTATTTCAAAGTCATCATCGTTTTCCGAGGGAAGTAGAACACTGGGCTGTTCCAAAATGTCTCTCACTGATATCTGTAGTGCACTAGGTAGTGTGAACAGCGCCCCCTCTTCTGAAGCTGTATGAAGTGAGGCTAAGAAGGGAGACTGGAGCCATTTGTGATTCTGCCGAGTATCTGTCTGCATCATCATCATCATCATCATCATAGTAAAAATAATATATAATAATAATAATAATGGAAGTGTTTATATAGTTTTTGGATAATTGGTTTATAGTCTATAATTATACCAAGTGTCTCAGTAAAGCTATGAACAGGATGTTTATTGATATTTGTCTTGATGTAAAGATAAATTAACTCTTTTACACCTTCAGCTTTCCATATTTTCAGAAAAATAATATTGTCTCTCATAGAGCACCCAACACCACCATCATCATCATCATCATCATTCGATTCAAGTCAGTTTTATTTATATAGCTTTACGGTATCAAAAGGAAATCAGGGGAATGTGTAATGAAATGTGTGTGAATCAGAATAATCACCCTGATGATCGAGTCGAGGGCGACGGTACTGAGGGAAAAACTCCCTGAGATGGCAATAGGAAGAAACCTTGAGAGGAACCAGACTCCACAGGGTTGGAGGAGGAGTGTATCACCACTCCATCCTCTGTGATCTTAGTTATAAATAAAATCAATGCCATTAATGGAAGTCTCCAGATTTCCCAGCAGGCTTTTTTTACTTTCCCAGTTAAATAAGTTTCCTGAAAAGGCGAGACAAGTCAGGGAGTCAGTTAGTAAATTATAATTATGATTGTACAGGTGGACTGAAGCAGTTGTGTTTTACTTGATTAATGAGCGTTACATTTATAATTTATCACAGTTCACTTCTTGTGTGGTTTTTCTTTCATTCTTCTTTCCACTTCGCTATCCAGACATCTAACCACACACCGCCTTGTTTCGTGTCTCTATCCTTTTCATTTCCCGAGCTCTTATTAATCATCACACACACACCGTTCGAGAGCTTCTCTCTGTGACAGATTAGATTATACGATCGTCTAACGATAGCTAGATATCTCCGCTTTAAGAAACTTCCGACACTCTGCTTTCGTAATCAGTCGACATGACCCGGAAAACAGCTTGTGCAAGATCTGCCTTGTAGATTTTATATTTTATATTCTTTTCTAGTTGCATTTACCAGATGACGGTCTGGTGGTTGAGGGCGGCTTTTGCCTCTTCTTATTCCCTTTTAGGTCACAACCAGTCGTGTAGGTGTTTATCATACTGTGTATGGCTGTATATGTGACCAAATTGTTTTTGACAATTTTACATTGACGTTTCTCCATCGCGCTCCTCACTGTCTCACACGTTTGCAGTCTTGCTGTTGGTGAGCCAAATCAGGTTACGCTAATCTCAACTCACATGCGTATGAGTTTATTTTGTATTGTACAATGTTCGTCTGTGGATCAAGCTGAAAAATCGTACATCGTACAGGTGTTCTAGTTTCCTGGATCTTCTAGTTTAGTCTTGGCTCCTCCTCCTGTATCCTTCACACAGTGTGGATCATTGTGCACTACAGACAACCAGTCCAGGGAGATTCCACTAGATAATGAACATGGGAATGAATTGAGACATGGCATCTGTTTTTTATTTCCATTTCCAACAGTTTGCATCTTTTTCTAGTTTTCTCTTTGCTCAGGTTTTTCCATTTCTCTAAATGTTTCCCTGTGTTTTTTTCGTTCCCCTGTTGTTCTTATTGAGTGCAGTATTGTAATTTATTTAGGTTCCTCCTTATTATTATCTTGTATGTAATCTAATTATTATTATTACTAGTTTCCTAGATGACCTGGTTCTTGTACTAGGTTGTCACCAGCATCTGTTCTTTAAGTCCATTGGTACTAATTTCATAGTTTTGAGAATTAGATTGGATGGATGGACAAGAAGAATGTGTGTGTGTGTCTCCCACATCGCAGTGTCGATGTGGGAGGCTCTGCTGTAGATCAGATGACACCTCCACACACCCTGTCTCTATGGTAAAGGCTGCTGTCAATACCAGAGGTGTGAGGAGATGATGTAGAGAAGGTTAACCCCCTCCTGTAAGCTGAACAATGCTTAAGTTCCACAATGCTTGGATCTCTTCTGCCCGTCCGGTTCCTTGCTCCTAACCTTCATTACAAGATGATGTTCTTCCACAAAAGACAAGAAATCATTCCTCAGGAGTTTAATATCTTGTACACACTCCTCACATGCTACTGAACATGCTACACAAATCGGACCTGTGGCCGCAACGTTTTATCATCTCGCGTCTTACCCGCGTCTGTTTTTCGGACATTATCCAAGCTCGCAATCTCACAAAGGTGGGTCTTTGTGTGACCTTCACAGAAACATCGTCTCCACATTGAGTGTCTTTCTCATTGTGGACAAACGTGTCCCAGATATGCTTGTGTTTCTGTCACACGACACCGCTCTGCTTTTTGTTTAAGTCTGATTCGGGCCATTTCCGTATCCTGCTTCAGAAATCCGATACAACAGATCTAATAAAGTAACCATGTGACCTCAGGATTGAGGAGCGCTCCACGTCAATACCGCGCTTTATTCGTCCAGGGTTCATAAAAGTTATTCTTGTCTGAATCCGGTGTGAAAGATTCTACAACTCGTGGAGAGAAAAGTGTGTGTCTGTTAAACACACACACACTCACACACACTAACTCTCACTTAACCAATTCATCACCCTTCTTCTGTCTTTAATTTGGGTGTTAAAGTCAAAGCGCACTGATTAAAGAAGCGATGTGATAAAAACGGCTCGCGCTGTTACACTTTACACTCTTCATCTCTATTCAAAGAATACGTGTGTGTTTGTTTACTTCGACGCCGCGAGGTCTCAAAGCAGCCGAGGCAGAAGAGCAATAAAGTCGTAATCACATTCTGACATCGCTCCCGGGGACGAGGGACAAACCGCACAGATCTGTGACCGAGAGAGGCCGTGTGTGTGTGTGTGTGTGTGTGTGTGTGTGTAGGGGCGGGGTGAGAAACGATTGAGTGTGAAAATAGACTGAGAGAGGGTAGGGGGAGGGGGGATGTATTTGTGGTGGTGGTGTTGGGGCGGGGGGGGGGGGGATTAGGGATTGGAGTCATTTGATCGACGCCCCTCCTCCCTCCTTATAAAACTGTGTGACGTTGAAAAAATTTCCAGATTCATAAGTAATTATTCCTCATTCAGGCCAAAGTTATTATTACACGTAAACCTACTAAATCACGTCGGTGTCGATTCCATCTGCATTACGGTTCTGTTAATATCACGATTTTATTACTGTCCCATTATTATTATTATAATTATTATTATTATTATATTATTATATTATTATTATTATATTTACCTTTATTTAACCAGGCAAGACAGATTATTATTATTATTATTATTATTATTATTATGTAATTACAAATCTAAACAAAATAAATCAGACATTTTTCTAGGAGCTGTTTCTCTAACCTGTCAAATTCAAAGAATAACTTTCACTACATCTATATCTCAATCTGTCAATCAATCAATCAATCAGCATTTATTTGTGTAGCACGTTACACAGCAGCCAAGGTGCTTCACGGCATTAGAATAAAAATAACATGCATAAAATTATAAAAAAAAACACATGAAACTAAAAATATTAAAAGCCATTTTAGATAGGTGCATCAAAAAATATAATAATTCATTCATTCTTTAATTCATTTTCTATACCGCTTAATCCTGTGTTCAGGGTCGCGGGGGACCTGGAGCCTATCCCAGGAGACTTCGGGCACTAGGCGGGGTACACCCTGGACAGGGTGCCAATCCATCGCAGGGCACACACACACACACACACACACACACACACCCAATCACACACTACGGGCAATTTAGGAACGCCAATTAGCCTAACCTGCATATCTTTGGACTGTGGGAGGAAACCGGAGAACCCGGAGGAAACCCACCAAGCACAGGGAGAAAAATATAATAATAAAAAAATGTTAAATAAATAATAATAATAATAATTGTATAATATAGAAATAAAAAAAAAAATGATAAAATACATATATTGTTATACAGTACATGTAATAAAACTGTAAAGTGGGCGTGACTGTACATATTTGCGAAAGAAAATAATTTGTGAGGACGTGAGGTGAGTAATAGAAGACTTCGAGATGGTTTTTGGGATTTTTGCCTGTTTGTTTGTGCACGCGTCACGTAAAAACCACTGATTGAATTTTAATGGGGTTTTCACAGGTGTGTTTGACCGAGCTTGAGGGAACATGTAGGCTTTGTCTCACCACAATCTGCACACGGGAACAGAAGATATGCTAAGGTGAAATTTAAATGGAAAACATCATAAAAAAATCGACTTTGACAAAATCATTAGTCCATCTCATATATCCAACAGATGGCGCTGTGCATTGCTTAAATACTCACTTATGAGTGCGCAATTAAATTCCACACGAGCGAAGTCATGACACGCCTAGTTCTCAAAAAACATGTAACGTCTCTGCATACTGTACCAGGTGATGGGTTTAGTTTTGGTTATTTGAATAACAAACGACCCGGACGTGAAGTCTGTCTCTGTCTCTGAGTTCTTCACCTGTTTTTTTTGTAACGAATAGCAGTAATTATAATTTTTTTCTCAGGATTCTGACATTTGCCGTAATTTCTTCACTTAGACTTCACTCAGTGTTCAGTGCTGCGGGCGAGCGGTCATTCACAAACACCGCGCTCTGCTCCAGGAAACTCATAATTCAATAAACACACACACACACTCTTCTGTTTCTTAAAAGTTCCTCGGTAAGACCGTTGCTCTCGGCTCTCAGCTAATAATATCACGGTCTGACTTGTTTTTATTATCATTATTCCGGTTGTGTCGCAATAAGCGCAGGTCGGTAACGGTGCGCTCTGCCGCGCTGTCGCTAGTTTATGATGAGATCTGCGGTGTTTGGTGTGATGACAGATCTGTAGACGGATGGAGCGAGGGCCGAGCGCGAGGTGAATGGTGTACCTATATTTGGGCTTGTAATCCATTAGGGTTCTTTGGTATTCTGAGCGACGCCATCGCTGTTTACAATCAATACGGCTTCCTGTAGCTAGCGTTTCCCCCGAGAGACTCCCTCCCTCTCAGCGTGTGTCCGCTTCAGTTTTTGCCCTTTAAACGGGTTTACTTTGAAAATAATGTGACGCCAAGAAATAATGTTTCTCTCTAGGCGTTGATTCGTGACTTCGCACTCGAGCGTGGAGAGAACGAGAGACTCGCTCAGGGTCACACGCAGTAAAGCAGAGACAGAAATGAACCGCTTGCTCAGGGTCAGAGAGAGAGAGAGAGAGAGAGAGAGAGAGAGAGGGCATGGGGAGAAATATGGATGCAAACATGACAGGGAGGAAGGAATAGATTAAAGGGGGAAAAAAACACACACACACACCTGTTCAACACAAAATAAATGAAAAAAAGAGATGGGGGGGAGAACAGAAGGAGAAGAGGTCAAGAGTTAAAAAATAAATAGACATGATGACATTTACGTAAAAGAGAGAGAAAAAAGAAAGAAGCAGTGAGATGAAGAAAAAGTAAAGAAGAGAAACATGAAGAAGAAAAAAGTTTAGCTCTGAATTTTTCAGAAGATTTTTAAAAGAGCTGGAGAAAGAGGAGAGAAGGAACAAGATGAAAGGAAGATGAGAGAGAAAGGACAACTGTGTGTGTGTGTGAGAGAGAGAGAGATGGAGAGCGGAGGGAGAGTGAGGGAGAGATGAGGGAGGGAGAGAGGAAAGAGAAAATGTATCAGATTCATAATCAATATAAGAGAGAGACAGAGCGCTGTGTGTGATCTGTCTTTCAGTTGTATGAACGTTGATCTTCTCATGATTAGTGGATTCACACACACACACACACACACACACACACACACACACACACACAGTTCAGTGTAACGGTTCAACTAGAAACAGTGTGAATGCAGAGAGGATTAGAAAGTGTGTCGTCCCCACGTGAGTTCTCGGCAGGACGCTCTCCCGTCTCGATGGACGACGTCTCCATGGATGTTCGTCCCATCGTCACTTCAAACCTTCCAGAGGTTTCCCATTTGAAGCATTAACATGCGCAGTAACACCTGAACAAAATACAAGTAAATGCAGAGGGAAGACAAACACACACACACACACACACACACACGCTCTAAACTCAAAGTGTTTTTTAAATACATTTTCATTTTTTTAACGACGACCTTCGGAACAGAACTTTGACACGAGTTTGTATCGCTCGGGTAAGCAGCGTGACATCACGTGATTTAACCTCCTCCAATCACCCTGTGGCCATGGTTACCATGGTTACCGCACTAGAAACAGGCAGAGATTAGCCATCTGCTGTGTCCTGAAAGCCGGAGACGAGTTCCCAGGCGTTTATATAACGGACGGCCTCGGTCACAAATCATTCACAAAACTCCTGTTCCGTCACTCCGTCAGGACATCGCCGTCCCACCCCCCGAGACACCATGTCCTCCTCTAGTATTAGTACAGTGGCTGTTCTGTGCCGAGTCCTGTGTCTGAGTCCTGACTCCTGAGTGAGAAGTTGATTGACGGCCCGGTCTGGCTCTGTTCCTGCATCTTCTGTCGTTATTTTCGATACTAATGAGATATTATATGAAGAACAGCGTCTGCAGCTCCAGGACACCCGAGTCACACGTATGGTGCTTTCACTTAACAGCCCTGGACGGCAATTATTCTCAAAAATTCTCATCTGTCACTTCCACGGATTGTCGTGATCTTACCCTCCCCCCCTCCCCCCACCCCATGTCTCAGTCTCCATGGCGACAAGGCCATTCTGCAGTTTTGCTTTAGTTTCCGTTTTAGCTTCTGTCCCTCCTCGTTATTGGTCCGCTTGCACTTCACTCTCACCCCCCCCCCCCACCACCCCCTTCCCCCCGGTGTGTGTACTTGTGACTCTTTTTCTGGTCCACCTTTATAATTGCTTGTGCTTTAACACACACACACACACAGTGATGACGATGCTGATGGGGTTACTCTTCATAAGGACATGGACATCCTGCAGATTACCCTCTTTCATACCCTGTGTGTGTGTGTGTGTGTGTGTGTGTGTGTGTGTGTGTGTGTGTGTGTGTGTGTGTGTTGTGCAGACAGAGCTGTGAGCGGAGGAAGGCGAGGTGTCGTGATGCGGCGCGCTGTAGGCGGGTGAAGGAGACGGAGGTGTTTAATCAGCTGGCCGACCAGCTTCCTCTCCATCACAGCATCACCGAGAGCCTGGACAAAGCCTCCATCATCCGCCTCACGCTGAGTTTCCTTCACCTGCGCTCGGCTCTCAACGCAGGTCGGCCGTCTCCCCAACGTGTCTCACAACAACATCACCTCATGGCATTTCAGTTATTTTCAACATCTATGTAGTATAGCAATAGTAGCTCCTCCCACTATCCATTTATTGCTTATTGCAAATGTTTAAACATTTAGGAAACATGTAGGATTAATGTCATATATATACAGTGTATATATACTGTGTGTGTGTATGTATGTATGTATGTATGTATGTATGTATGTATGTATGTATGTATGTATGTATGTATGTATGTATGTATGTATGTATGTATGTATGTATGCATACATGCATGCATGCATACATGCATGCATACATGCATGCATGTATGCTGAACTGTGCAAAAACGAGTGTGACAAAGTTACCAGAAGAACTCATATTCTCCAGCAGCCTCAGTAAAACCTAACAGCGTTTTTCTTATAAAACTGCACGAATCTGTTCACCGACCTGATCGTCTCTTTTTGCATAATATTAATCTTCTCTATCATTAATACAAAGTATTTTTTAAATCATTGCTGCTACTCAGGAATGTTGAATGTTTACTGTTTCTCCTCCCACGACCTCAACTCGTACCTCATTACTATATAAGTACTGGAACGTGTTCTGTTGTTGTGTTTGTTTGCACATTTGCACTTTATTGTCTGTCATCTGTTGTTGTCTCTTTTTTGTATAGAAGTAGATTAAGGTTAAGTTTAGTGCTGCAACAACTAATCGATAAAATCGATAATTATCGATAATGAAATTCTTGTCAACTAGTTATCGATTAGTTGGGCTGCTCACGTTATTGAGGCGCGCGACCACAAGATGCACAAACACACACACAGATACACACTAACACTAGCAATGGAGGTTACAGAAGCGTTTGCAGGAAAAAGCGCGCGGCCCAAGTCCTCCAAGGTACGGGAGCAATTTACATTAAACACCTCTTATCGGGTGTTAAAATCGAGCGCTTTTCTGCCGGTCGTAGTGTCCGGTGAGTGCGGATGAAGTGCCGAGGGTTTTCTACACACAGGAGTCAGTGAGAGAGTTCACACGGGCTTTGGTGACGTGCGTTTGTCCGACTGCGCGGTTATGCAGTGTTAAAAAAAAAAAACGTTGCATGCAGCTTTTTCATGGAGTTCAAATCCCAACGAACGCAAGGAAACCGCGTCTAGTTCGTTTTCTCCGCGTCCATTTTACGCTTCGGAGGGCCGGATACATCCCATAATCTTACAGGCTGTACAGCGGGAAATGCAGGAAATGGGCAAAATAAACAGAGTGAACCCAGTAGCGGCGTATTATGAGAGTGTCTAGCAAAATGGTCTATATATATATATATATATATATATATATATATATATATATATATATATATATATATATATATATTATTATTTTTTTTTTATTGAGACAACAACAAAAAAGGATAAAATACACGAGAGGATCGAAATAATGTATAAACCGTGAAAAGGATGTAGCAAGAGACAATTCAATTAAACATAATATCATAATATTCTAGAAGTCTATTATTCTTCTTATTAAGTTGAATTAATTTATGAGAATTAAAAATTGAGGTCATTCTTAACAACTGAATATGTCAGTTTATTTTTTTAAACTACTGTGTGTGTATGTATGTATGTGTATGTGTATATATATATATATATATATATATATATATATATATACACACACACATACACTGTCAACTTGCTATCTGCATTATTGTTAAAACAGAATGTTGATTTACATAAAATAAGGTTTGAATGTCAAAATTAAAGATCATTAAACTCTATATGTGGCTATTGCATTTTTTTTAAGTTTACTTTTATACATAAATAATACCCTGATTTATGGTTTTATATAGTTAAGCAAAACACCAAATTAAAGCGGTCACTTTTTTAAAATCTGATTAATCGAATAATAATAATAATAATAATAATAACAATAATCGCCCAACTAATCGATTATCAAAATAATTGTTAGTTGCAGCCCTAGTTAAGTAAAAAAATACAAAATGTAAATCTGTCATATCTGAGCTGCTCAGCTAATCAGGTCTCTTAGTGGTCCAGCTGGTTCCAGTAGAGTTGTGTTGTTAATTTAAGTTGTTGCCTGTATGTGTCACCTCAGTCCTGGAGGAACGCTGTTTCGTTTCACTGTGTACTGACTCTATATGGATGGAATGACCGTAAAAACCGACTTGACTTGTGTCTAAAACTCTTGATTTTAAGCGATGAGTTTTCATTCCAAATATTGACTGTTTATTTTATTGCTCTTTATTGATTTTTATAGGATTTTCTTTTATGCAGAAATGTTTTCAAAAGCATAATTTTTCTTATACCATATTTTTGTATCTGCCCAAGACTTTTACACAGAACTATAAGTAAAACAGCTGTTAGGTTTTACTGAGTGTGCTGGAGAATGTGAGTTCTTCTGGTAACTTTGTCACACTCGCTCCTTTATATTTTTATGCGAATCCCAGGAGCGTACATTAGGTTTTATGTTTTCATCTGACAACTGGTCCGTCTTGTACTGATATATTTCTTTTCTTTACAGCCATGCATATATTCTCCTGTAATGTTATTAATAAATCACTGACTGATTTTGTACATAATTATGATAAACATATACTGTATAACAAAATTGGTACAGCATATAATATGGTGCCTGAGAGTTTTTTTTCCCCTTCTCACCTCCCGCTGCTCAGATTGCTGTATGGCTCTGTATGTCTAGTGGGCGTGTGCTATTCCTAGTTTGTTGTGGGTTGCCGTGGTTTTCACAGACTTCCTCCTCCTGTAGTGATGATGGACGAGCAGTCCGAGCTGGACACGCAGTGGAGCGCTTCCTGTCTGAAGGCCCTCGACGGCTTCCTCATGATTCTCTCTCAGGACGGTGACGTCGTTTACGCCTCGGAAACAGTCAGCCGCTGTCTGGGGATTCCTCAGGTGAGACACACACACACACACACACACACACACAGACAGTGTGTTCAGTCTCTTTACGTAGCTCAATATATTTATTTATTCTGAATCATGTGATTATTTAACCTATGACAGAGAGTTTTATAAACTTTTAAGACTTCTTCTCTTGTGTGTGTGTGTGTGTGCGTGTGTGTGTGTCTGATGTGTGTTTCATAGATTGATCTGTCAGGACAGAGTGTGTTTGATTTCACTCACCCCTGCGACCATGAAGAGATCAGGGAGATGCTGGTCAACAGAACAGGTCTCTTTCTCTCACACACACACACACACACACACACACACACACAAACTACAGGTTTATCGTAACTCCTCAGGAATTTTACTGTAAATGTTTATTTCTCTCTCAGGTCCCTGTAAGAAGACGAAGGATGAGCAGAGCTGCTTGTTGCGCATGAAGTGCACTCTGACCAGTAGAGGGCGCACCGTCAACCTCAGATCAGCAACGTGGAAGGTTCGGCCCATAAACAAACACACACACACACACACACACAATGAAAATAATCCCTGCGTTCGTCTTTATAAGGACATGTCCCTCTCTCCCGCTGTGCTGCAGGTTCTGCGGTGTTCGGGTCACGTCCGCGTGGAGTGCGCGCCGCTCGGCGTGTGTGACGAGGGCGGAGCGCCGGCGTCGTACCTGGTGCTGATCTGTGAACCCATTCCACATCCGGCCAACATCGAGGTTCTTCTAGACTCCAGAACCTTCCTGAGCAAACACACGCTGGACATGCGCTTCTCCTACTGCGATGAGCGGTGAGGGACGCAACACCACGCCCTACTGGTGTTTATTACTGAAAAGACAGTTTTATTCAGCATGGAGCAGTGTGACTCGAAATCATGCTGAACACCTGCAACCTGAAACGTCTGTGCAGTGTGTTCTGGAAACTTTGTCTCCAGGTGCAAATCAGGCTGTGCAAGCGACCCCTGACCCCTGGAGGCGGAGTCTATGGGGCGAAGAATATTATTCACGTGTTAATTAGAAATGTGTAGTAATGACGAGCTCGAAGAGTCTGACTAAAAACTGACTTAGATACTTATACTGTATTAAAAAAATATGGCCTGTGTGTGTGTGTGTGTGTGTGTGCGCTTTCCGGATTTATCCAGAGAACCCTATGATGGTCTTTAGGGACAGAAAATCCCACATTTTTAAAACGTGCTGATGTGATGTATTATTAGGCCTGTGTTCGTGCTGCAGCTCTATCTGCTGGTGTTTAAACCCTGGATGTAACAGTGCTTACTCTGTGTGTGTGTGTGTGTGTGTGTGTGTGTGTGTGTGTGTGTGTAGGATCACACAGTTGCTGGGTTACGACCCTGAGGATCTCCTTCAGTCCTCTGTGTATGAGTTTTATCACGCTCTGGACTCACACAGTCTCACCAAAGCACATCACAACTGTAAGAAACGATTAACTCTCTCTCTCTCTCTCTCTCTCTCTCTCTCTCTCTCTCTCTCTCTCACACACACACACACACACACACACACACACACACACACACACACACACACACACACACACACTGCAGTCTACTACTACACTCAGTGTGACTGAAACACACTAGGTAACGATGCTAAAAATAACTGCATGCATTGTTATCCTGTCAGCCAATCAGCTTCAATATGCAAATGCTACAGCAGGTCACATGGCTTGCCAAGAGGAAAATAGATGGGGCTTGTGGGGTTGAGGGTGGAGTTTCTACTTTGTATATATATATGTGTGTGTGTGTATGTGTGTGTGAAGTGTTTGTGAAGGGCCAGGTGTGTACAGGTCCGTACCGCATGCTGGTGAAGGGCGGAGGCTTTGTGTGGGTGGAGACTCAGGCCACGGTCATTTACAACAACAAGAACTCTCAGCCACAGTGCATCATCTGCCTCAACTACGTCCTCAGGTCCGTGTGTGTGTGTGTGTGTGTGTGTGTGTGTGTGTAGTATTATATATGACGGGGGTGCGTGTGTGGTAATTCAGCTGTGTGTGTGTGTGTGTGTGTGTGTGTGTGTGTGTGTGTGTGTGTGTGTCGTCTGCTTGCAGCGGTGTCGAGGAACCCGAGCTCGTTCTCTCTCTCCATCAGTCGACGGTAAAGCAGGAGACGGAGGACGTGCGCGGGACACAGAGACAGACGCAGAGCCAGGATGCAGCGACTCGGACACACGAGGACATGAAAGAGGACGAACCGGCGCTACAGGCCGACGCTGACGTCACACTCGACTTCACTAGCGCAGGTGAGCACGTTAGCGTCAACAAGAACTCGCGTGTGTGAGCGTCCCGCCAGGGGAACATCAAAAAGATTTTTTTTTCCTTTGTTCAAACATCCAACCCGTAGGATCGGAGACGTCAGAGCTCAGAGACGCCCCTCTCTACAACGACGTCATGCTGCCCTCCACCAGCGTCCTGTCACCTCTGTCTCCGCCCACCGAGCCGGCCTGCGCCACTCTGTCCCGGCTGGAGGACTTCCCCTTCCCGTCACCGTCTGCTCCCACCTCATCCGGTCGCGGTTCCGCTCAGGTGAGAGTCGGGAGCGGATCCCCGTGATGATGTCGCCTTAGTGGCTTTTTATTTTGATGGTTATAAAGTCTCGTCTCGTTTCGTTGTCCAGGCGGAAGAGGATCTGGAGCTAGAGATGTTGGCTCCCTACATCTCCATGGATAATGACTATCAGCTCCAGACTCGCACGCGCGCAGACCATCTCGATTCTGTCCAGAAAAACACCAGGACGTCCACAAATCCCCCCGAGACGCAGCAGAGGTGAGAGCGACGCGAGGGCCGAATTTTACACCTCAGCACCACCGTAACCTGCTCGCTGAATGATTTATATTTCACTGACTCGCTCCTTCCTTCTCTTTCCCTCGCTCTCTCGCTCCCTCCCTCCATCTCCCCCCCTTCTCTCTCTCCTCTCTCTCTCCTCCTCCCTCGCTCTCTCGCTCCCTCCCTCCATCTCCCCCCTTCTCTCTCTCTCTCTCCTCCTCCTCCCTCGCTCTCTCTCTCCCTCCCTCCATCTCCCCCCCTTCTCTCTCTCTCTCTCTCTCTCTCTCTCCTCCTCTCTCTCTCTCTCTCTCTCTCTCTCTCTCAGAGAACAGCCGGATAAAGATCTGTCTTCCACAAGTCGGCCAAGCCTGAAGAGAAAACTAGAAACCATTTCTCTGTCTCGTGCCACAGGGCTGGTACGTGTGAGTGATATCTCCTCATGATGTGCACCTTTAACTTTGTTTCTTAAACACACACACACTTATTCCCGACAGCAGTTTAATCTTTCTGATGCTACACACTAACCAGTAAAAATCTACATGGTGTCCCAGGGATCCGTCTTACAGGTGGTAACCGAATCGCCTCAGGTCAAAAGGTCAAAGGTCATAGTGTCAGAGGCTCGTCCACCAGCCGCCATGCCCGAGACTTTGACTATACTGCTGCTTCCCTCAGGTGAGACCCAACAACCACCGACTGCCTTAATACCATTAACGTCACTCCACTGTTATTGGCTTACACACAGACGGCATTTTAAACTTAAAAGGATGTAATAAATCGTAAATAAATAAATACAATGATTAAACCAGTTCTTGGACAGTCACACTTTTCCCTCTGTTGTTTTTACAGATGTGTTAAACCAGTTAATGGTGGGAGGAGCCATCATTAAGCCCCTCCCATATATCACTCGTTAGGATGCGACGTCAACGCACCTGTCGCTGCCTGAATGTCTGATGCAAAAGGGGGAGGAGCTTCGGCATGCCCCGAAGATTTTAAATATTTAATAGAATTCATTGGTTTTAGAGATTTTGTACTTTGTCTTATTATAGTTAAAAAAATTTTCATTTACTTACATATGTATTTAATATTATTTAAAGGCATTTTTTTGTCGAAATCAAATTACTCGTTATCGATAATCAGCTCATGACATTTAACTTTTTTTTTTGTTCTACATTTCTTGGTACAAGAACACATCGGTTCCTCATGCACTGTATTATTCTTTAAAAGCCTCAAAAATATTTGTAGGAATTTGAGCGACTAAGTGAGATGTGGTGAGATTTTTCATACAGTTGACTGTAACGCTAAATCTGCCTCTAACCCCGCCTCTAAACCTACCTCAACATCTAACTCCGCCTCTACCCATGTCCACCTCTAGCTAGGCATGAGACGACGCACTGATGCGATGCGCGGCGTAACCGAGGGACCATGTTGACACAAATACACGTTTAAAGTTAGAACGTGTCGTGTGTGTGTGTGTGTATGTATGTATATATATATATATATATATATATGTATATATATATATATATATATATGTATATATATATATATATATATATATATATATATATATATATATATATATACACACAGCGTCAGCCAAAGAAATCTTTACACACTTCAGAAGAAAAATAATATAACGTATGTTACATTAATATATTATTATTATTATATTATCATATCATTATTATATCAATATTTAACATATAGCAATAAATTTAGTATAAAAATTTTTTTTTTCTTCTGCCTGACTGTGTGTGTGTGTGTGTGTGTATGTAGATAGTAATATAAATGCGCGAAATATAATTTTCTGGCTCTGTTATTAATAAGGAAAGATAATAATAATAATACAATATATTTAAAGCCTTAAACGTTGAGAGCAGCTCGGTGTGATCCTGCGGCCCTGCTGGGTGAGACTCCGCCTCGTGCACGAGCACCTCACACTCACCGGAGTAATTACACTGATGAGTTTTTGTACATTTGCTCGTTACAACTAGAGATGTTCCGATACCATTTTTTCCCTCCCGATACCGAGTACCGATCCGATACCTGGGTGTGTATCTGTACTGTGTGTGTGTGTATGTGTATATATATATATATATATATATATATATATATATATATATATACACATACATACTATATATATATATATATATATACATAATAAATAAATAAATAAATAAATATATATATAAAAATTTTTTTTTAAGTAAAATACTACTAGCCCTGTGTAACGGGTTCGACCCTAAGTGCACGGGCGACACCATGAAACACGGACACGAGGCGAGGTCTTACAGGTAAAAGGGTAATTTATTTAGAAAAATGGGGAAGGAAAGGGTTAAAGGCTCTCTGCGGTCTTTTCCACTTCGTCGGCAGGGATGCGAAGGCGGGCTCTACGCGGAAGTGAAGGTGCCGTGGGAGCTCGCGCAGCTCGTTCACGCGCTCCTCTCGCGGAGATTAAAGGCGCCCCCCCTTTTTAAAGTCTCTGGGCCGCATCACATCGCCCCGCTCTTGTGCCACTGTCTCTCATAAAATCCACCGCGTCGCAAAGTCCAGCTTCCCAACAGTCAGACCCCGAGCTACACTCCCGCTGTGTTTTATAGCGCCGGGATCATTAGCGGCGATAGCTCATGGGCCGTTGCCTGATTCTGCGGCCCTGCTTCTTCACATACCTAAAGGGGGGGGGGGAGGCCGCCTAACTAGTGAGCGAGGAGCGATATCAATTTGGACGCACGCCCATCACAGGCGCACGCCGTGACACTCTGTAAGTAAGCTAAGCTAGCAAAGCTAGCGGGCATAAATAGGTTATAAAAATGGTATCGGATCGGTACGTGGACTCAAATACTCGCCGATTCCGATGCCAGATTTTTTTGTGGTATCGGCAGCATTTCCTATACCAGTATCGGAATCGGAACAACCCTAATTACAACCAAATGTATTCCTGGCCATTGCCGGCACACACACACACACACACCCACACACACAGCGGTTTAGATGTGAGCGTAACGAACATAAATTGCAGTGTGCGGGCGAGAACTTTAACGCTCGCTTTAAATCCGTCTTCTGTATTCTCTCATGTCTACCTCCGACACTCACCCCGCCTCCGACACTCACCCCGCCTCCGAGACTCACTCTGCCTCCGACACTCACCCCCGCCTCCGAGACTCACCCCGCCTCCGACACTCACCCCCGCCTCCGAGACTCACCCCGCCTCTGACTCTCACCCCGCCTCTAACACTCAGCCTACCGCTAACTTTAACAGTAACTTATTTTGATAATGTTATTATATACGTCTTTCATGTGTGCTTCCATAAATGTGTTTTAGGAGAAAGAAACTTTTTTTGCTTTATTGCTTTGTCTCGCTTCTTCAGGTTCCTTCAGCGCACAATCGAGCAAATGAATCTATTTAATAAATGAATCTATTTAATGTATGCGGTGTTTAAATGCACTCGGCTTCAGACGCACAAATGTAGAAACAGAAACGATTACCAGCAGCTCTCGCAATATACATTTTTATATTTACTGTCACTCGAAACCTCTGTCTCGTTCTAGAACCAAAGTAAACGTGTCGACCGTGTGATGTCTGCTGGCCTGCTATACCTGTGTGTTAGAGATTTAATCATGTCTGAGATATAGACCTAAAGTATAGGAAATGTATATAAAATACATTATGAAATATTTTAAAAATGACTATTAAAGGTTTAAATGTAATTATTTTATGCTAACATTATGTAATTTATTGAGTCTATATACGTGTGTTTGTGTGTTAATATTTTTGTCAGTATATAAGTGGTGATCCATAGTGTATGAACCAAGAAACCCTAGAAGTAACTGTAATTTATTAGCACATGGAATTCGTGTTGATTATCCTGGTGTCATGTGACACGCTGTTGCTGTTGTTCGCTCGCTTTATGTGTTAGTCCTGAGTTCTGGCGTGTTTGTGTGCTGTGCAGGGAAATCACATCTGTGTTTAAAATGAAATTAAAGTCACTGTGGCTGGTTTTGGTGCTGCGCTGTTTCCGTACGCGTACATACTGTATATTACAGATAATTATTATAACAGCTCTCATGTACATTAAGATATTAAGATGATTAAACGTGTCTGTAGGAACAGAGCAGTTACAGTAATGTCTCTCTGTTATACCTCTGTGATGGAGATTTAAACGTGTCTAAAATATTAGATCTAACATTTATTAAATATATACTAAATACATTATTACATATTTTAAAAGTGAAAATTAAAGATGGATTAAACTGTTATATTTGACACATTTTGAGGATAACTTTATTCTTTTGGAGCCTCAAACGTATCACACATTTGTTTTATGTTTCTTGTGCTTGTCTTCTCTTTCTGCTCCAGAAGAAAGACCTGGTCAAAGAAATCATGACATTCGTCTTCATGTCTCCTTGTTCATATCCAAATAGACCTGACGATACTGTATATACATCCATCAGCCATAAGATTATAATATTGAGTGGCGCTTCCTGTTAGTGGGAGAACATCCATGAAAGTGCTGATGCTGATCCTCCACCAGCTCTTCTTCTTCTAAACACTTCCTCCTCTTGCTTTGAGACGTTTATTAAAGACAGAACTCCAATAAGCCGGCGCCCCCTGCAGGTGGTGTAGTGGTCAGTGTCACAGTGTGTGGTGTGTAATGTCCTGGGTTCAAATCTCTCTCTTCTAATGTTAGCCGTAGTTGAGGGTTTCATACTTGAAGCTCTATAAACGTCTTTGGTGTGGGACGTCCCTGTCTCTAGTCTCTATCTGCTTGACTTTAGCTGAAGGTCAGGGTTGTGTGTATGAAAGTTAACTGTTCTATAATACAAAAAGCTGTAATAAGCTCCTGTAGCTCAGGTGGTTCAGCTTGCGTCCCAGGCCTGAGAGTTTGTTTGTTTGAACACCAGTCAGGACTCAAACTAAGCTTAATTATCTTTTTTGAATTGTTTATAAAAGACGAAGTTCCCCCAAGCAACTAGTATACCCCATTCTGCAGCGTCGCGGTCTGGTTTAAACCCCACTTTGCACTCTTTAATGTGTCACTGTCTTGCTTTCAGTCATTTGTTGAAGGCGAAGCTCTAATAAGCAACTGTAGCAAAAAGCCAGCCAGATTGAATTATTTTTAAGTTATTATTAAATAATTGAATTAAATTGAATATTAGTGAGTAAATAGTTTCAGGGTAATAAAACTCAGTATATATCAGTATATACAGTACTAGGCAAACATTTGGACACACCTTAATGTTTTTTTTTTTCATTTTTATAACAATACTGAAGCTTTAAAAACTATTAAATTACACATATGACTTTAATTACATTAGATTAAAACATCAGGAAAGACCATGGAGTTATAAGGGGTGTACAAACTTTAGACTGGTAGTGTACACTATACACGTAGGGAAATATTTACATTCTGTGACTTTAGTCTAAAGTTTGTCATTGACATGTTGAAAGTTCCTGGTATTCAGGATTCTGCAGCTGCAGTAATTATTATTATTACGAGCTTGAAAGCACCATGAAATACCAAGAAAGCTGCAGGAGAAACGTTCAGATGTCTTAAACAAACAACTGGATTATTTGGTGGAATTTGATTTTATTGTGGTCACGAAACAGAAGGAATCTTAGTCTTATTGCCTTTGACCAGCAGTTCTATGGTTTCTTGAACTTAAACTGTATTTACGTAATGACCATGGAGCCTATCTTTAAACTTTTATTTCTTTTTGCTAAATAATTGAACCCAATAAGTGAAGTAAAGTATAGCATCTCATATCACATGGCAGACTAAAGTCACGTTTCTCATTTAAAAACAAATCCTAGTCAAGGAGGCGAAATTCCAGTTTCACTTTCTGACAACATGATTTGGAAGTGAGATTAAGCCAGGAGGCGTGGCTACAAAATGATGTTGTGTAAAGGGACAGGGTTTAAATCTGGCCATATACGGCAGTGAATAGGTTTCATAGTTTCAAAAAAATGTTAGTATTCATCATTTATTTATCAGCATTCGTAGTTTTATAAATCTACAGCATGAAAACGCCTTATTAACTGAACAACAGTAAATTTCTTTCTATTCTTTATTTATTTCGGGAGCATAATCGTCTCTTCTGGTTCAGAACTGGAGAAGGTAATTCTCATCTCTTTGCAGATAATTTTTATTTGTAATTGACCTGCTCGATAATATACAACATTCCGAGCCTGCTTCCAACATGGTTCGTTGTGAGGACAGTCATGGTCGAGGAAGAAAGCCTGATGGATGTCCTGAGAAAGCAGTTTCCTGTTGACGTGTATTGTCTGGTGAAGTACGGTGCCTTCAGGGCCCTGAAACACAACACAACGCAGACCGGGATGACCTGCTCTGATTTTGACCAGAGTTTTCTCGCCTTCTACTACAAGTTCTGCGTTTTCCTTCAGGGTGTTTGGCAGTTTGTCCATCGCTGAAATCGCAAACTGCAGATTGGTTTTGAGTTCGGGGTCGAGAACACCCAGCTGGTTCAACTTCACTCGCTGTTCTAGGAGATTTTCCGTATCGAAGGAGGGGACAGTATACTCCAGTCTAGATTACACAAACAAAAGGCTTAACACATGAGAGTTACAGCTACCATCATGAAGATGATTAGTTTCCTGAAACTGCACACCCAATATGTTTCATTCAGTTAACACACAATGTATCGTGGTTCTACACACTAAACCTGAATTCACAGCTTCACTGCTTTTAACATGCACAGTTCATCATGAGCAGGAGAGACGACTGTGTGTGTGTGTGTGTGTGTGTGTGTGTTCGCTAAAGATGTGGCTAAATAAAGTAACACTTTGTTTAAAAGTGCGTAGAGACTTTGGAGACATGCTGTATGTTTACTGCACAGATCAGACATGATCAGTCTCCAGCTCCAGGCTGTGTGTGTGTGTGTGTGTGTGTGTGTTCTAGTAGAGTTGTGCTGGACTGAAATATTAAATACACAGTACTCACACAGAGGCCATGATGATGATGATGATGATGATGATGAAGAATCCTGTTTTTTTGCTTCCTGCAGAAAAACAATTACATTTATCACAAACTGTTAAAGGTAACCAGTTTAATAAATGAAATGTGATGAGATCCAGATGTTTCAGAGATCTCAATAAGACTGTAAGTGTGGAGCTGATGAGATTCTCTACCGGTCTGAGAGAGAGAGAGAGAGAGAGAGAGAGAGATGCGCTGATCCCCTTCTGCAGAAATGAAACTCCTGAACCAGATGCTCGGTTCAGTTTCGTTTTCACACGTCGTAGCGCTTGGCTCCGCCTCCCAGATATGCTGCTCAAGCAAAGGGTGTAAAGGGGCGGGGCTCCAAGCTGTCCTGTAAACTGTGTAGGAAACCCAACAGGTGACCAACAGGTCTTCAGTTCCCTGGAAATAGGAATGAAATATCTTCCATCAGTCAGTGCGTCTCACTAGAGCGTGAAAGAAATTATATATTTATTATCATTGTTATCGAGAACAACATATTGATAGGAGACAATCATTTAAATGTAATTAAATCAAGAAATCCTTAGTATTATATAGACTAGTAATGTGTAAAAATAAATAAATCACCTTACATCTTGTAAATTAATCAAATAATTTATTTATAAGTTATACATGTTTCAATAGAATATGTTTTATAATGGTATTAGTTTTTATTTCAATAAATATTCAATATTTAATGTCTGCAGTGTGAAATTTCCACAACAGCAGCGACAGGTATTCGAGCGGCTTGTGTTACCGTGGTAACGCACGGGGGAAGTGACGTCAGTGCTGGTGGACTTTTGTCCCCATGAGGGAGTAGGTAGTAGGGCACACCCTGTGGATTACACTGCAGGCTGAGCCCCATTCCGAGGTGCACTTCACAGGGTGCTCCCTACTCCCTGCTCCGTTTGTAGTGAATGTCAGTGAAGGGAACTTCCCTCGACAAAACTCCACCATTCGGAAGCCCCTGCGAAGTCACCAGCACTGACGTCACTTCCTCCGTGCGTTACCACGGTAACACAAGCCGCTCGAATACCTGTCGCTGCTGTTGTGGAAATTTCACACTGCAGACATTAAATATTTATCGAAACAAAAACTGATACCATTATAAAAAATATTAGTCGAACATGTATAATTTGTAAATAAATGGTTTATTATTATAATAATCATCGATTAAAGGTGCATGCAGATTTACAGATTTTTCTTTACAGATTACTAGTCTATATAATACTAAGGATTTCCTGATTAAAATAAAATGTACATTTTTATCATCCTCGATAATAATGATTTAAATATGAGTTAATTTTTCAAGCTCCATTTTTTTCACGTTCCAGCAAGACACGATGACAAACGAAATTTTTTCATTCCCTTCACCCTTAATTTTTAGTTAATTTTGTATTTTTTTTTTTATACATCACTTTTTCTTCGATACCTTCGTAGTCAAGTGAACCTGTGGCCCTAAACTAGTGTGAAAATAATCTACTTGGTCACCCCCACGTAAGGTACCCTGTAAAGTACATGTCTTGATATCCCAAAATTTGTCTCTGGTGATTTTTATTTCGTTACATATTTTCAATAACTAACTTGTAACCTCATCAAGCAGATTATTGAGGTTCTAGTTTGGAGTCACATGACCTGACCTTGCTCCAAAAATTTTATTAAATTATTTTTGATAAAAATCAATGAAGACATGTTTTTGGATATCTATTATTTTGTGATATTTTGGGAAGAGGTGTACCTTGTGCAGATGACCAAGTAGATCATTTAGGTATTTGTTTGGGGTCATGGGGTCACACGACTTGGAAGGTATTGAGCAAGTACTCATTTATTAAAAATTATAAGAATTAAAGAGATGTACCTTGTGGCGGTGACCTATGAGATTATTTTGGTACCAGGTTGGATTCACAGTGTTACATGACCTGGAAGCTACTGAAAGTAAGGATGGGCAGTAAGGATGGGCGGACATGTCTCAGCTACACTCACTCTCAGCACTGGAGCCCCCCAGGGTTGTGTTCTGAGCCCCCTGCTGTACTCTTTGTACACCCACGACTGCGTGGCCACTACCAACTCCACCTCCATCATCAAGTTTGCTGACGACACCGTCGTGGTCGGACTGATCACCAACAATGATGAGTCGGACTACCTAGAGGAGATTGGAAATCTGGAGAACTGGTGCCAGAGGAACAATCTCCTCCTGAACGTCAGTAAGACAAAGGAGCTGATAGTGGACTTTAGTACAAAGCAGGAGAGGAACTACCAGACCCCCGTCATCAACAGGAGCCCAGTGGAGAGAGTGGACAGCTTCAGATACCTCGGTGTTCACATCACGCAGGACCTGTCATGGTCCTGTCACATCAGCACCGTGGTGAAGAAAGCCCGGCAGCGTCTCTACCACCTCAGACGCTTGAGAGACTTTAGACTGCCCTCCAAGGTGCTCAGGAACTTCTACTCCTGCACCATAGAGAGCATCCTGACGGGAAACATCACGACCTGGTTCGGGAACAGCACCATGCAGGACAGACGAGCTCTACAGAGGGTGGTGCGATAAGCCGAACGCATCATCCGCACTGAGCTCCCTGACCTGCACTCCATCTACAGCAAGCGGTGCTGGACTAAGGCCAGGAAGATCATGAAGGACCTCAGTCACCCCAGTAATGGACTGTTCTCTTTGTTGCGGTCTGGGAAGAGATTCCGCTCCCTAAAGGCCAACACAGAGAGACTGAGGAGGAGCTTCTTCCCGCAGGCGATAAGGTCTCTCAATCACACCTCCACACAGGACTAATAACATCTTTTTAAGCTCACAACACTGACTGGACAATCATGGACACATTCATACACACTTGCACTAAATATTTATACATCTGGACAATTGCACATGTCACTTTCATTAGTCACCTTTCATGCATATTTGCACAACCACTAACACGTTAAATTCTATATACATATATACTCCCCCCCCCCATATTTCTATATTTCTATATTTTGCAATATTTTATTATGCCCTTATTGTACAGTTAATTTTACTAGTTAAATTTATTTCTTTAGTATTTCCTTTTTATTGATTATTTATTTTACGTACAAGCTTTTATTTTCTTTTTAAGGTCACTGGCGGTCGTGTAAGCATTTCACTGCATATTATACTGTGTATGACTGTGTATGTGACAAATAAAATTTGAATTTGAATTTGAAAGAAAAATGTCCTACAAATGAATGCCTAGCAACTAAGCATTAATTAATTAGATTATTAATGATAAATTTACACCACGTGCATGTCATGATATATAGGAAGAAATTAGAATAACTGGAGCATGTAGCATGGTAAATGCAACCACAGTGGGGGACAATCCAGTGTCTTCTTGTGCCAGTCCCAAGTCTGGATAAATGCAGAGGGTTGAGGCAGGAAGGACATCTGACAGAAAAACATTTGCCAAATCAAATGATGCGAATCATTAACAGGACATCCATACCAGATCGGTCGTGGCCCGGATTAACAACGACCACCACCGGTGCTGTTGACCTTAAGGGTGCTGGTGGAAATTGGGCTACTGTTGGGCTAAGAAGGAGAGGAGGAAGGCGTGTTCGAAAGCAGAGAGAGTGAAGATGAAAGGAAAACATTTAGGAGTGATAGTAGGGACTTTGAATGTTGGGACCATGACAGGGAAGGCGAGAGAGTTGGTTGATATGATGCAGAGAAGGAAGGTGGATATCCTGTGTGTCCAGGAGACCAGGTGGAAAGGTAGCAAGGCTAGAAGCTTAGGATCAGGGTACAAATTGTTTTACCATTGTGTGGATAGGAAAAGAAATGGAGTAGGAGTTATCCTGAAAGATACAAATACAAACTGAATCAAAATGTTCAGATAGTCCCTGGTGAGCAAGCCCGAGGGCGACAGTGGCAAGGAAAAACTCCCTGAGATGGTAATAGGAAGAAACCTTGAGAGGAACCAGACTCAACAGGGAACCCATCCTCATCTGGGTGAAACAGATAGCAGGAAATGATCTGCATTTATACAGTGTTAGGTTCAGCTATAATAGTTGATGTTAATTGATGTTATAATAGTTGATGTAAAATGGAGTCCAGTAGTTATTCGAGACTCAGATAGACTTGTAGAAAGTTCCAGTCCTGAACTATCGAATTGTCAAGTCCTCAGAGAAACAGCTGACCACACCAGTCGAGGCCAGAACCATCTTCTAAGTATAGAGAATCATCCCCAGACACCAGACGCATCCTAAAGAGACACACGGGGCATCCATGCGATGAGACCTCCAACCAGAAACGGGGAACCAGGATGGATCAGACAGGTCCGGAGGGCAGAGGGAGTCTGGATCACTGGCAGCTCAGGAACCACATGTGTAGCTCGACAGAGAGAGAGAGAGAAAGAGTGAAAGGGGGAGACAGGGGGAGAGAGGAAAGAGAAAGAGGGGGAGGAAGAGAAGAGGAGGAGAGATGGCAGTTCGGTATGGTCACAGTCACATAATGTATAATGTGAATGTATATTTACTGTAGAGTGCAAGCAGGGACTCCGGCAGGACTAACTATGACAGCATAACTAAAGGGAGAGCCAGAAGGAAACACAAACATGAGGGGGAACTGAGATGTAAAGCAAACAATCACCTCACCGTCAACAAACCTGAGTGATCAAATGAGACTGAGGAAGACAGCATCTAAACATTGCACTCTACCAGAGGTGATTGGTGCAGGTCTTAATGGGCATGTTGGGGAAGGGAACAGAGGTGATGAAAATGTGATGGTCTTCAGGACAGGACTGAAGAAGGACAGATGGTGGTAAACTTTTCAAAGAGGATGGAAATGGCAGTAGTAAATACTTTCTTCCAGAAGAGGCAGGAAAATAGGGGGACATATACTGTAAGAGTGGAGACAGAAGCACTCAGGTGCACTATCTTGTGTCGATGTTGTAAACTGAAGGAGATTAGTGACTGCAAAGTGTTGGTAGGGGAGAGTGTAGCCAGACAACACAGAATGGTGGTGTATTACATAACCCTGGTGGTGAGGAAGGTGAAGACGACAAAGGCAGAGCAGAGGACCAAGTGGTGGAAGCTGAGAAAGGAAGAATGCTGTAGGTGAAGAGTTCAAGGTGGAGGTGGGTCTGCATCAAGGATTGGCTCTGAGCCCCTTCTTGTTTGCTATGGTGATGGACAGGATGACAGATGAGGTTAGACAGGAGTCTCCACGGACTATGATGTTTGCAGATGACATTGTGCTTTGTAGAGAGAGCAGGTGGAGGAAACTCTAGAGGGGGTGAAGGTATGCTCTGGAAAGCAGAGGAATGAAGGTTAGCCGCAGCAAGACAGAATACATGTGTGTGAATGAGAGGAACCTAAGTGGAACGGTAAGGCTATACAGGGAGCAGAAGTAAAGGGGGTGCAGGACTTTAAGTACTTAGGGTCAGCGGTCCAGAGGAGAGTCTGGAAAGGAGGTGAAGAGGCGGGTTCAGGCAGGTTGGAATGGGTGAAGAAAAGTGTCAGGTGTGTTATATGACAAAAGAATATCAGTGAGAATGAAAGGAAAGGTGTACAGGACCGTGGTGAGACCAGCGATGCTTTACGGCTTAGAGACAGTGGCACTGAAGAAAAGACAGGAGGCAGAGCTGGAGGTAGCAGAGCTGAAGATGTTGAGGTTCTCTTTGGGAGTGACGAGGATGGATAGGATCAAGAATGAGTTCATCAGAGGGACAACCCATGTTAGATGTTTTGGAGATAAAGTCAGAGAGGCCAGATTGAGGTGGTTTGGACATGTTCAGAGGAGAGATGGTGAATATATCGGTAGAAGGATGCTGAGGTTGGAACTGCCAGGCAGGAGGTCTAGAGGGAGACCAAAGAGGAGATTTATGGATGCAGTGAGAGAGGACATGAAGTTAGTTGGTGTGAGAGAAGAGGATGCAGAGGACAGGTTTAGATGGAGGCAGATGATTTGCTGTGGCGACCCCTGAAAGGGAACAGCCGAAAGACAGAGGGAGCAAAGAAGAAGAAGAGGCAGCATGTACAGTAGCCTGGTAAGTAACAAGTACCACACTTTATTCCTACAAATGTTTGTTTATGATTCATAACATTGTTACTTCTGAAAGTCTGTCTGATGTCAGAATATTAAACTTACTTTACCGCGGTAGAAAAACTTAGCACAGTGAGTTTCATACATTTATTCATTGCCTACTGATTTTGCTTAGAAATAAAACTTCCTGTGTGTGTATGTGTGTGTATGTGTGTGTTTGTGTGTGTGTGTGTGTGTGTGTGTGTGATTATTTTCTCCTCAGAGTAATTTTTGGGGATTTTTCCAACACGTCTAATGAAAAAGTTGATGTTTCTGACACTTTCATGCCATTTCCTCTGTCACTTTGGCTTTTAAAGTCTGTTTGTTTTGTATACAAGACTTTATGCTAGCCATGTTGCTAACCAACGGTTATTAGCTAGTTTGAGACTCCTTTATTAAATTTTCCTCCTCAATCCTTCACTTAATTCTTTTCTTTCATTATTTCCTTGTGTTTTCACAGTCTTCTGGATGTTAGGTTTAAAGCATATACAGTATTTCACAACTTGCAGCACCGTTCCATTTCCATTTTGGGTCTATGAGGACTTTGGAGTTTGCGTGTCCTCCCAGTGGTTGGTGGGCACTCTAGTTTCCTCCCATAGTCCAAAGACATGTAGAGTAGCTAACTGGCGTCCCCAAATTGCGTGTGAGAGAGTGCATGTTCGTGTACCTTACACAAAATGCTTATTTTGTGACCAGTGTGGTAGAAAATTTTAAAGCAACTTTGTTTTACTAAACGTCTACATATTCATGGGTCAGTTAGAGTTGAAGACTCTGAACAAGATGTACAAAGAGTTGTAGCGCGGCCACATAAAGGGGCATTTTAAATACCAGATTAAAGATTAAAAAGCTAATGCTGCTGACCTGGGCGAGGAAGAGTGCCCTAGGCAGTTTTAATTGTCCTCGTAGACAGTGTTGGTCACAGGGTAAGCTCTCGCGAGCATGCGCGATCGCAACGCGAGGGAACCCGGAAGTGAGTCAGATCACGTGTATCGCCATAAAACCGGAACCGGCAAGCAAGTCGGCACGGAGAAATTTACCCCAGCGCGCTGCCTTTTGAGAGAGAGAGTGAGTTTGTTTGATGTTTCAGAAGGAGTACTTTTCCCTGGTCGGATTATTCCTCGTGGACACTCACAATTCACCTCTCGTTCCATTACTTGAGCTCCCAGATTTGTCATCTAAACCGGTGAGGCCGAGCCAATCTCTCCCGTGTACCATTTCACCCTTTACAATATCACTGACTCTGGACTACCATACACGCATTCACACATTGTTTATATTTGTTTATATTTTGTATATATTGGTTTTGGTGCACCTTGTTTGTTTATTTGTTGGTTTGATTTGTATAATACACTTAGGTTTAGTTTACTACAAGCTATTGTGTTGCGTCTTATATTGTTCCATTGTAACCATTGTATATGGTTGCGCAATACTGGAAGTGTTGTTTACAAGCCCGTATTTTGATTATTTTGGGTATTTTCCGGAGTTGTGTGGCGTGTCTGAACAAAATGGATGCTAATAATGCTAATGCTAGTGATGCTGTGAAGGCCGACTTTGCTATAGCTAGTAATGTGATGGAGGATGTAGATGATGCATTTGTAACACGCCATACAGCTGAAATAACTTCATTGATTAGTTCTCTATATATATTAAAAAAAACTAGTTGCAGAAAAACTAGATGCAGAAAAACTAGTTCATGCATTCATGACCTCCAGACTGGACTATTGTAATGCATTACTAGGTGGTTGTCCTGCATCCTCAATAAACAAGCTTCAGTTAATCCAAAATGCAGCTGCCAGGGTTCTCACTAGATCCAGAAAATATGATCATATAACCCCAATATTATCATCCCTGCACTGGCTACCTGTTCAGTTTAGAATAAATTACAAAATAGTATTACTTACATACAAGGCCTTAAATGGTTTAGCTCCCACATACCTAACCAGTCTTATGATGCGCAACAATCCACCACGCGCCTTAAGATCACAAAGCTCCGGACTTCTGGTAGTTCCCAGAATTTCAAAATCTACAAAAGGGGGCGGGGCTTTTTCATATTTAGCTCCAAAGCTTTGGAATAGCCTTCCAGACAGTGTTCGGGGAGCAGACACGGTTTCCCAGTTCAAAAGTAGACTCGAGACGCATCTTTTTAATCTGGCATACACATAACTCATCCCAGTACTCATACTCCAGTACACCTATACCGAATGGCAACTACGCTAATTCTCCCCATCTGTTCTGTATTTCTCTACCCATCCCGAGGCATCGGGAGATTTTGCCAGCTTCAGTAGACAAAGGCCGACCCTGCGAGGTTCCTGAGGCGTCCAGAGAAGGACCAGCTCCAACTGGATTCAGCTTTATGATGGTTGGAGCTACACATGCTGCTCCTGTGCTTCCAGTGATCCAGACCTCATCTGCCCTCTGCACCTACTGACTCGTCCCTATGCTGAACTGGTCTTCATGTCAATTTAAATAATTTCTGTCATATTGAATTTTCACCTGCACAACACACAAGATGTTATATCATTTCTATCTGTTATCGCCCAAATGAGGATGGGTTCCCTGTTGAGTCTGGTTCCTCTCAAGGTTTCTTCCTAATGCCATCTCAGGGAGTTTTTCCTTGCCACCGTCGCCGTCACCCTTGGCTTGTTCATCAGAGACATTTCATTCATTCGTCTCATTATTATCTGCACATTTTTCTCACACATCCACACTTCCAATTATTTTCTTTTCTATAATTATTATTATTTTTTATTTATTTATTTTCTATTATTATTTTATTTATTTATTTATTTATTATTATTATTTTTTTTTTTTGTTAAATTTCTTTAATTTTTGTGAAGCTGCTTTGAGACAATGACCATTGTTAAAAGCGCTATATAAATAAAATTGAATTGAATTGAATTGAATATATCTGATAGACATGATGATGACAATGATGATGATGATGATGATATTGTTGCTCATGTATCGGATATTAATGTGGTGCACACAATGCTAACTGAACTAACTCAATGCAAGATGGATATCGTGGCGCTTACAGACAAAGTGAACACGTTGGAGCAGGATTTTAGACAATCCATAAACAGCAGTCTGAACAGAGAAACCAGTTTTTGTGAAGCAGTGGACACTAGCTTAGAAGGGCTGGAGCGCTACTGCCAACAGGCCCTAGAGAAACTGGAAAGTGCTGTCACTGACTGTTTTCTGCGACCTGACATAATCTGGGAAAACCAGATGAAAAAACTGCGGCTCACGAGTACGCCCACCATACAAAGGTTACAGGCCTACATCTCCCCAATCTCTTGCTCTACATTCTCCCAGCACTCCAATCACAGCATCTACGGCAAAGGTAAAACAAATAAGCGGGCATGAAACATACGACATTCCTCTTTGTATTCCACCACACTCTTATGCTCAGCTTACCTCAGTTTCACCCTTTTCTTCTTCCTTTTATGGTCAACCGCCCATCAGCTTGGAGTTTCCAGCCTTTGGCGACGCTTCAGAGACAGTGGATGTACTCAACTTCATTGAGCAATGCGAAAATGATCTGGAGATCAGACCACTGCCCAGCCCAGAACTCCTAGGAACCCTCAGCACAGTTCTACGAGGACCTGCTCTGAGCTGGTGAAAGGCAGAGAAAGGCAAGGTGAAGGACTGGAAGTCTTTTAAACAGGCGTTCATGGCGGCGTTCTTATCTGATGACTACCTCACGGAAGTTGAAGAAAATTTCTCTGGTACAGCAGCCTGGACAACGCCTTAGAGACTTCGCCTATGACTACCGCACCCTCTGTCTGAAGTGGAAGCCTGATATCTCAGAGAAAGAACTAGTGGGTCGAATCCTGAATAACATCAACCCAAGAGTTTCAGGATGTCTGAGAGGAACTGTGACCACAGTTGAACAGCTGGTGAATATTGAAAGACTGTAAGAGCTCCAAAGACTACTGGCAGAAGGTGGAGTCTCAGCACAGTAAGGAGAAGAGCCAGAAGAAAGCAGGTGAGCGAGCTTCTTCAAAACACGTAGCGGGACTCTTCATTGCTCCACCTCTACCAGCTCCATCTCTCCTCCTGGTTCCAGTAACAGTGCAGGGAAGGAAGATGAATGCTGTGGTTAATACAGGAAGCTCATATATGTTGATGAAGGAACATCTATGGCAGCAGCTCGGCGAACAGCAGGACAAGTGTGACATCCCGTCTCCTCAGAAGTTTGTCATGGCTGATGGAAAAACACATCAAGCTCAAACTCATAGCATGCTACATTACAACTGTCACAACACCGAATGTGAGCTGAAAACGTACATCATGAGCGACGCTCACCTGGCCTTCTCTCTGATCGTGGGACTGGACTTCTTAAAAGCCACGGGAGCCATCTTGGACATCGCTTGGGGAGAGTACGGGCTGAAAACAGAGGAGGGAGTCTCTTATCATTCATTTATAACGTCCCGACCCCACTCTGCACCATCTACGTCAGTGCAAAGGAGACACACTCATATCCCAGCGACAGCCAATCTGTATCTCGCCTTACCTGTGACTCCTGATAATCTACTATGCGTTGATGAAAACACAGAACGCATGACAGTGTCCTGGGACACTGATAATGAAGAGGAGCTGCTGAAACTAATGGCCGCTTGGCCCCGCACCACCTCCAACATCCTAGGCAAGACTGCATTAGAGAAACACAAAGTCACTTTATCTGACAACACACCATTTAGATCCAGAGCATACAGAGTATCACCCCTGAAGAAGAAAATTATAGAAGATCAAGTCGACCAGATGCTGAAGGACCACATCATCGAACCTTCATGTTCGTCATGGTCTTCCCCTGTAGTGTTAGTTCCAAAATCCGATGGGACTTACCGTTTCTGGGTGGATTTCAGAAAGTTAAACAGCAAGACCAAACCTGATGCATATCCAATGCCTTTAATCCACGACTGCATTGAATCACTGGACGGCGCCTCCTGGTTCTCAACATTGGATCTGCAATCCGGTTACTGGCAGGTGGAGATGGAGAGAGACAGCTGTGAGAAGACCGCCTTCATCACTATCAAAGGTCTGTTTCAATTCCGGTCCATGCCCTACGGACTCCAAAATGCAGCTGCAACGTTCCAACGATTGATGGAGAAGGTCTTGGTGGACCTACAGTAAGAGGAAAATATTGCTTTGTCTACATAGATGATATCATTATCTATTCACAATCACTGGAGCAACATATAATGCATCTCAATGCCGTATTTTCCAGACTCACCCAAGCCAACCTCTCCCTCAACATGAAGAAGTGTAATTTCTTCAAAAGGCAGCTGACGTTCCTATGTCATGTCATCTCTGAAGAAGGTGTGCAGTTAGACCCGGAGAAAACAAAGGCGGTGGCAGAATTTCCTCCTCCTCAACACTTAAAATCTCTCCAACGTTTCCTAGGTCTCGCCGGCTGGTATAACAAGTTCATTCCCCACTTTGCAGACATAACAGCTCCATTAAATAATTTAAAAAGGAAGGGAGTAAAATGGGAGTGGACCGAAAAATGCCAGAACAGCATGGATGTCATCAAACATGCACTTCAGAACCCACCGGTACTAATACAAATACCTAAATCTGCCTTTCCAGTTGCACACGGACACCAGCGAAGTGGGCCTGGGAGCCATCCTCACCCAAAATGCAGCGGAAGGAGAACGAGCTGTACTGTAGCTTATGCCTCGCAAATGTTGAGAGGAGCTGAACAGAATTACTCCACTTCTGAAAAGGAGTGTTTGGCCGTGGTCTGGGCAGTAGAAAAGTGGAAGCACTACTTAGAAGGCCGCGCTTTCGAGGTCTTTACTGACCATGCCGCCCTGTCATGGGCCTTCAACTGCCCGAGAACCAGCTCTCGTCTCACCCGATGGACGTTACAGCCCAAGCCCAACAGAAGGGCCCTACAATCACGAAGCTGCTCTCTAAAGACCATCCAAGAGGCACACGAGATCAGAGGGTCTCTTTTGAACGTCACCAGTGGGCGTTATATCGAAAACTTTCTACACTACTATCATAACAATCCATTGGGGGGACACTTGGGGCAACTAAAAACCCTGGTGAGATTACTAGATGTGGCATGGTGGCCGACTGTGTGGAAATACGTCTGGCACTATGTGAGAACATGCAGCGTGTGTCAACAGTATAAAATGGAAAACACTAAACCTAGTGGGCTACTACAGAGCACGGAGGTTCCAGAGCCAGGACACACCGTGGGATTTGACATCGTGGGTCCTTTTCCCCGAAGTAAAAATGGTGGTGGTAGATTATTACACCAAGTGAGTGGAGATGTTTCCCCTCAGGGATGTGAAGACTCCAAAACTGGTGAAAGTACTAAGAGAGGAAATCTTTACTAGATGGGGTGTCCCTAAATATCTAGTATCCGATCGAGGACCCCAGTGTACGTCTCAGCTGCTGGCACAACTCTGCCAGACCTGGGGAAGCGTCCAGAAGCTAACTACAAGCTACTGTATTACCCACAAACGAACATGACGGAACGAGTTAAAAGAACTTTACAAACGATGATAGCTTCATACGTCGGGGACCATCACCAAAACTGGGACCAATGGTTACCAGAGCTCAGATTTTCTATCAATACAGCCCAACAGGAAACAACTGGGAAAACGCCTGCAGAGCTCACGCTGGGTCGGCAACTAAAAGGACCACTCGAACAGCTCATCAATAACCCACTAACACCTGATCACACAGCCAACTCACTACTAGACCGACAAAGACTTATCACAGAGGAGGTGAAACAAAGGGTAAAACAACACAAATCCAAACAAGCCAGGTACTACAATGCCCGGAGAAAAGATGTGCACTTTCAACCGGGAGACCTAGTTTGGATAAAACTCACCCACTCTCCTCCACAGTGTAAAGATTTTCAGCCAAGCTAGCGCCAAACTTGGAGGGACCAGCAGAAATAAAAAACAGAAAAGGACCAATTAATTACAGTGTCTTGGGGCAATCCACAAAAAACTGATGTATTCAATGTGGTGAATCTGAAGTGCTTTTACGGACGTTCTCCTCAGATGCCGGAGGCTTGGGTGGGTGGGGGAGGTCTATGTAGTGCAGCCACATAAAGGGGCATTTTAAATACCAGGTTAAAGATTAAAAAGCTAATGCTGCTGACCTGGGCGAGGAAGAGTGCCCTAGGCAGTTTTAATTGTCCTCGTAGACAGTGTTGGTCACAGGGTAAGCTCTCGCGAGCATGCGCGATCGCAACGCGAGGAAACCCGGAAGTGAGTCAGATCACGTGTACTGGCATAAAACCGGAACCGGCAAGCAAGTCGGCACGGAGAAATTTACCACAGCGCGCTGCCTTTTGAGAGAGAGAGTTTGTTTGATGTTTCAGAAGGAGTACTTTTCCCTGGTCGGATTATTCCTCGTGGACACTCACAATTCACCTCTCGTTCCGTTACTTGAGCTCCCGGATTTGTCATCTAAACCGGTGAGGCCGAACCAATCTCTCCCATGTACCATTTCACCTGGACTCTGAAGATGTAACTCGCCTGCTTATCAACACCCAAGGGAACGGCTCTATTAAGACAGAACTCCAAAAAGCCGTGTCACAGTGTGTGGTGTGTAATGTTCTCAAGAGCAAAGTCACAAGAGCAGAGCCTTGTGTTTAATCTTACTGTTTAGTTAATGAATCGGGCACCAATTTTCAGCAAGGTATGAAGCTTTGTCTCCAGCGAAGGGAATCACAGCGTTGCTGATTGGTTGAGGTGAGGCCTGGACACCGATGGCGGTAGAACTTCTTTTGAGGGTTTCTTCATTTCAGGATTTTGGAGTTCAGTCACGAAGTCTTGTTGAGAGTTCTTGAAGAGCGGATGATGCCCACAGTAGGTCGAGCTTGCTGGTTACAGTACCTTCAGACGCTCATGACGAATCTCCTGTGTAGAATCTTTTGTGCTGCTCGGACTTTGGGATTTTAATCTCATGGCGAGGGTCTGTCCCGCAGCCATTTCTCCCAAATGTTGTTCTCCCAGAGGTTGTTGTGGTTGTGGGCATAGCCACGTCCATATGGTTCCTTGCATACATTTAACCTGTGGTTTGGTCTGTCACGTGGGAGGCCATCTCAGTGTAGTTTTAGTAATTTAGGTAAAGTGTATTAACATGAGTCTGGATTTCATGCACATCAATGTTCATTGAATATACTGTACAGAGCTTCCATTTGATACGAAACATCTCATGTCTTGCATACCCATTCATACCTTTATCTATAGCAGTGGTACCCAAACTGGAATAATTTCAAGGGGTCGAGAAATATATATATATTTTTGTGATTATAATACACACTTTTCAGTATTACAAGTAAATGCTATAAATAAATATTTTCTGATTTGTAAAGATATTACTGATTTAGTTTGAGTGTTTAAATTGAGTGTTAAAAAAAAATTGCGACTCATAGATATGACATCACTGTACAGCGACTGACTCACTAGTTATTGCTACAGCGCACAAGTGCACGTGAAAACCGCAACTGTCTAGATGGATAAATTTGTTATTCGCAAATCTAAAAATGTTGAGGAAATTGTTTGCCTGAGTCATCGGAACCAGGTACATCGACCAAGCACAAGAGCAAGACCCCGTCAGACCAAAGTAGGAAACGTCAGAAATATGAGGAAGAATAAAGTGCAGTATCAGTATTCAGTAAGTTGCCGTAGCAACCGAATACACGAGTTATCCTGTGCAGCAGTGGATGTACTGCTTCAATGTGGATCTACATATTTGTGTGAGCAGTATTTTTCCGCTGTTACATATAAAAAATAAATACAGCTCACGTCATGATGTGGAAGATGATATGCGGGTAGCTGTATCCACCATCAGGCCACGAATGAAGCTTTTGTGGTGCCAAAAACAAGTACACCCTTCCCATTGAAAGGTACGCCAAAATTATTTAGATGTTTAGTAAATGTAGTCAAAATACTGTGAACAGCTTGTTATGTTTATTGCTTGTTTTTGATAGCGGGGGTCGCGAGATCTTGTCGATCTTCAATTAGGGGTCGCTGGCTTGAAAATTTGGGAACCACTGATCTATAACAAGGGTTGTCCTTAGTTGCTGATGTTTCTCTGAGGACTTGACTTGGCTGCAGTTGTTCGATAGTTCAAGGAATTTTCTACAAGTCTATCTGAGTCTCCATTAACTACCTGGACTCCATTTTAACATCAACTATTATAGCTGACCTGTCTGCCACCTAACACACTGTATAAATGCAGATCATTTCCTGCTATCTGTTTCACCCAGATGAGGATGGGATCCCTGTTGAGTCTGGTTCCTCTCAAGGTTTCTTCCTATTACCATCTCAGGGAGTTTTTCCTTGCTACTGTCGCCCTCGGCTTGCTCACCAGGGACTATCTGACCATTTTGATTCATACACATTCACATTCCATACAAACTTAAATAATTATTTTGATTGTGTAAAGCTGTTTTGCGACAATGTCAATTGTTAAAAGTGTTATACAAATAAAATGTAATTTAATTAATGTTGTGATCTGTCTCTTCCTCGTTCAATGGCTCCCTGCTAGTTCCTACACTTATATGAAACTGAAAAGCTCTATAGAACAAAGCACTTGTGCATGTTTCTGTAGTTCATGTGGATGAGTCCATGCCCCTGGGGTCAGAGGTTGCTGGTTCAAACCCGGGCCAGGACTCCAGGATATGTGGAAGGCGCAGAAGTCTGTAGCAAATCTGTGTTACTGACCCCAAGCAGAGCAAGATAACACAGAGGTTATGGAAGCTAAAGAAAAGTATCAACTTAGTTCTTGCATTATGTAGAAAAAGTAAGTCTAAACTCTCTTTTCAGGCTTCATACCCACTTGCTTCTCTCACGCCAACCACAGAGAGGAAACTGAAAGAAATTACACAACTTCAGGTCATATCCTCTGGCCTTCCAGCATCTTTTGCTGAACTGTCCACACTCATAGCCTAGAGTCCTGGCCAGGGTTCGAACCAACAACCCAGAGGCGAATGCTTATCCACATGAGCCACAGGAACTTGTACTAGATAAGGAACTTCTCATCTTCATATATGCAAACCTGAGCTATAGCAAAATGTGCAAGGACTTGAACCAGGGACGTCACAAAGCAAAGACAGCAAGCTCAAACCAAAACACCATTGATCAGCTGCTTATTGGAGCTTTGGCTTCCATTCATTCATTTCTATACCGCTTAATCCTGTGTTCAGGGTGGCGGGGGACCTGGAGCCTATCCCAGGAGACTTCGGGCACTAGGCGGGGTACATCCTGGACAGGGTGCCAATCCATCGCAGGGCAGCTTTGGCTTCCATAAATGATTAAAAGAAAGATAATGACACATCGAACAGTGCCAGCTGGGATTTCAACCTGAAAAATCTCAATTAAGGGGCCAGGAATTATCATCATGATACACAAGTTCCCCTGCAAGTACCTTCTTTATTAGAGCTTTTTACCTTATATATGCAACCCTGAACGACAGCCAAAACAAAAGACATAGATATAGACATCACACATGAGAGACTGGTGCACAAACCACTACAGGACTAGGTGGAGTTGTGCTGATTATGTTGTAGTTTTGTCTTTAAATAAATTCAGCAAAAACAGAGCCTTGGCTGGGCCTTGAACCAAGAAACTCTCAATAAAACTACAGCTAAAGCAAAATTCTAATTCAGGGCCACACACACCAGGGACTACCTGACCCCCTCTGTCGTCTGGACCCGTCTGACTCGTCCTGGTTTCCCGCTCCTGGTTGGAGATCTTGGACGCCCCATGTTGTCTGTATGGGACACGTGTGGTGTCTGGGGACGGTTCCACTTCACCATGAAGACGGTTCTGTCCTCTGTTCTGATACAGACAGCTGTTTCTCTAAGGACTCGTGACTGCAGACGCTCAATAGTTCAGGACTGGAGTTTCCTACAGTCTACCTGATCCTCCAATAACCAACTGGACTCCATATGAACTTCTCCACATCTCCTGTTATACTGAACTTCCAGCCTCCTGACACACAGTATGAGTGCAGATCAATCCCTGCTATCCGTTATCACCCAGATGAGGATGGGTTCCCTGTTCAGTCTGGTTCCTCTCAAGGTTTCTTCCTATTACCATACCAGGGAGTTTTTTGCCTTTCACCAGTAAGAATTTTCTTTCTTTTGAATGTAAACTGTATTTATATACCACCTTCATATTTGTTTTTATTTCTTTTTGCTAAATAATTTAACCAAAGAAGTAAAGCAAGCATCTTGAGTCACATGGCAGGCTGTGCTTTCATTTAAGATGCAAAGACACTTTTCTCAATTTAAATTCAAGATTCATTCAAGATTCAAGATTCAAAGAACTCATAAACAAATCATAGTCAAGGAGGCAAAGAGTTTCGCTGTCAAGCAACTTGATTTGGAACATGACACTAGGCCAGGAGGAGTGTTAATGCGAAATTGTCATCCCAACACTTCTTTTACTTTTTACTACCAAATGCTCTCAAACTGATCCTTCCTAATACATGATGGGTGAAAATTTAAATAATAAGGTACAGTAGTTTCCTGTTTGAATATAGTTTAATTTGTAAACAAGCAGTTGTACAGGTCCTTCGCAAAAAATTTGCATATTGTGATAAAGTTCATTATTTTCTGTAATGCCACAATCATCAATATTAAAACAATAAAAGACTTGAACTACTTCAGTTGTGTGTAATGAATCTAAAATATATGAAAGTCTAATATTTATATCCTCACTAGAACCAGAAGATATGAGCACATCACCCCTATCCTATCTTCACTGCATTGGCTCCCTGTGAAATTTCGCATTGATTTTAAAATACTACTCTTGACATATAAGGCATTAAATGGTCTCGCGCCGCAGTATCTGAGCGAACTGCTAGTGTCTTACGCTCCGCCACGCCTACTTCGGTCAAAGGATGCAGGCTGCTTGTCAGTACCGCGTATTATGAAAACTACAGCTGGGGGCAGAGCTTTTTCTTACAAAGCCCCAAAATTATGGAATAGTCTTCCAAATAGTGTTTGGGACTCAGACACAGTCTCAGTGTTTAAGTCTAGGCTCAAAACCTATTTATTTAGCCAAGCATGTTTATAAATAGATTTGCCATAAGGTAAAGGAGCAGATCTGGGGGACTCATGGACGTAGAGTATTATGGTGAACTGGTATGTTTAGATGCTGTCTTCCTCAGTCTCATTTAATCAGGTTTGTTGACGGTGAGGTGATTGTTTGCTTTACATCTCAGTTCCCCCTCATGTTTGTGTTTCCTTCTGGCTCTCCCTTTTAGTTATGCTAAGTTATGCATAGTTAGTCCTGCCGGAGTCCCTGCTTGCACTCTACAGTAAATATACATTCACATTAGACATTGTGACTGTGACCATACCTAACTGCAATCTCTCCTCCTCTTCTCTTCCTCCCCCTCTTTCTCTTTCCTCTCTCCCCCTGTCTCCCCCTTTCACTCTTTCTCTCTCTCTCTCTGTCGAGCTACACATGTGGTTCCTGAGCTGCCAGTGATCCAGACTCCCTCTGCCCTCCGGACCTGTCTGATCCATCCTGGTGCCCGGTTTCTGGTTGGAGGTCTCATCGCATGGATGCCCCGTGTGTCTCTTTAGGATGCGTCTGGTGTCTGGGGATGATTCTCTATACTTAGAAGATGGTTCTGGCCTCGACTGGTGTTGTCAGCTGTTTCTCTGAGGACTTGACAATTCGATAGTTCAGGACTCGAACTTTCTACAAGTCTATCTGAGTCTCGAATAACTACTGGACTCCATTTTACATCAACTATTATAACATCAATTAACATCAACTATTATAGCTGAACCTAACACTTAACACAGTATAAATGCAGATCATTTCCTGCTATCTGTTTCACCCAGATGAGGATGGGTTCCCTGTTGAGTCTGGTTCCTCTCAAGGTTTCTTCCTATTACCATCTCAGGGAGTTTTTCCTTGCCACTGTCGCCCTCGGCTTGCTCACCAGGGACTATCTGAACATTTTGATTCATACACATTCACATTCCATACAAACTTAAATAATTCTTTTGATTGTGTAAAGCTGTTTTGAGACAATGTCAATTGTTAAAAACGCTATACAAATAAAACTGAATTGAATTGAATTGAAGAATATTTATCAGTACATTATAGAAAATAATGAACTTTATCACAATATGCTAATTTTTTTAGAAGGACCTGTATGTCATTTTATATGAAAAGCAGCATTGCACAATCAGGGCAAATAGCAATTTTTTACTCATCTAGTGGCATTAGCCAAAGCAACAGTTATGCAAAACTAAAAAAAATTATATATATATATATATATATATATATATATATATATATATATATATATATATATATATATAATTGTCACGAGTCACGGTCTGTCGGCCGTCTTTTTCCCACGCTGTCACTTCCCCACGCGCTCATGTTGTTGTCTAGCCGTCACGTGCGCTCTCACGCCCCCGTTTCCGCCCCTTCTGCTCACCTGTTTCCCATTCCCTACGCTGATTTCTCCAGTGATTTAAGCACGCACACTGCGCTGCTCAAATCGCTGGATTATCTTGTGTTTTCATGCCCCGATCTTCTCGCGTTTATTTTCCCTTGATCTCACGTTGCCAAGTTCGCTTTGTTTCTCGTTTTTCGCTTTCGGTTTCTCGTCTCTGATTTGTTTGCCTCGCCCTTTGATCTCCCGGTTTTGAATTAACGCTTCCTCTTTTGACCACGGCTCCCGCTTTACGATTTGGCTTAGACGCTCCGCTGACTGATCGCCCGGCATTGACTTCCGCATTCCGACCACGCTCTCGCCTGACGTTGTGGCACGTCATCTGCACTTGGATTCACCTCGTTCCGTTCCGCCCCGTGACAGAATAATCCAGCCATCGAAATGAATCCAGCAGATATTGACCACATGAAATCGGCGCTGGAGAGTCAAGGTGCACTTCTCGGAGCTCACCAGCAGGAGCTGCTCAACACCAAGCAAACCCTTGCTGATGTTATTACCCAACTCCAACGGCTCCATCTCTCTCCGGCACAAAGTGGGGGTCCCTGCACGCAACGGGAACCACGACTGCCTGCCCCCCCCACCTATGAAGGAGATCCAGGCACCTGTCGCTCCTTTCTCTCTCAGTGCACGGTGATATTTGAGCTCCAGCCATCCACATTTCCCACTGAACGCTCCAAGATCTCATGGATTTGGCCGGCCGAGTAGATTCGCGCCTCCGCCTTGGAAAGGCAACCACACTCTCATCACCCAGAGACCGCCCACAACCTCGCTCCCCTCAAACTAATCCTCAAGAGAGACCCACGCGGCTGGACAGGACCCGCATTTCCCCTGAAGAACGTCGACGACGCAGAGTGGATGGTGCGTGTTTCTACTGTGGGAAATCATGTCATCAGCTCAAAGACTGTCCTGTAAAAAGGGAGCGTCTTCTAGTCCAGCTGGGAGGATTGGAGGGTGCGTCACCAGGAAGATCCCCAGATCAACGCCGCCTGTTTCCAGTTTTTCTCATCCATGAGCAACGGACCCATCTGGTGCAGGCACTGATTGATTCAGGTTCAGACCGCAACCTGATCAATGCGACTTCTGCCAAGACCCTAGGAATCCCCGCTCTACCCTTGGAGACCCACCTCAAGGTTCAGGCACTCGACGGCAGCCCACTCCCATCTATCACACACAGAACTCCCCTCATCGGGCTAAGGGTCTCGGGCAACCATTTAGAACAAATTTCTCTGTTTATCATGGAGGGATCACATGCTACTGTTGTCCTGGGCCTGCCCTGGTTAACCCATCACAATCCTCAACTCGATTGGGTCAGGAACACAATCGTAGCCTGGAACCCGTCATGCGCCACTTCCTGCCTACGAGCTGCAGCCACGTCCTGCCTCAGCCCTGCATCTGTGGATGAACCACCGGACCTCACCGCCGTCCCTTCAGAGTACCATGATCTCAAGGAGGTCTTCAGTAAATCTCGTGCTGTCTCTCTGCCCCCCCACCGTCCATATGACTGCGCTATCGACCTGCTCCCAGGTACCACGCCCCCCAAGGGCCGCCTATATTCTTTGTCGCCCAGGGAGCGTGAAGCTATGAATCATTATATCTCGGAGTCCCTCGCGGCGGGGATCATTCGCCCCTCCTCCTCCCCGGCGGGAGCCGGCTTCTTCTTCGTGGGTAAAAAAGATGGGTCCCTTCGTCCATGCATCGATTATAGGGGCCTAAACCAGATCACAGTGAAGAACCGCTATCCCCTTCCGTTAATGGCGACCGCCTTTGAACTCCTCCAGGAAGCAAAGATTTTTACCAAACTGGACCTACGCAACGCATATCACCTCGTCCGAGTCCGAGAGGGTGACGAATGGAAAACCGCTTTTAACACCCCAACAGGACACTATGAGTACCTGGTGGTTCCGTTTGGCCTGACCAACGCCCCAGCCGTCTTTCAGGCCCTCATCAATGATGTCTTCAGAGACTTTCTGAATTTATTTGTGTTTGTTTATCTGGACGATATTTTAATCTTCTCCCGAGACCTAGAAGAGCACCAACATCATGTTCGACAGGTGCTACAAAGACTGTTAGAGAACAATCTTTTCGTCAAAGCAGAGAAGTGCGAATTTCACACAACAACCACCACTTTCCTGGGGTTCGTCATTGGCCCCTCAGGCATTGAAATGGAGCCTGCTAAACTACATGCAGTCACGAACTGGCCCACGCCCACCACAAGACCGGAACTTCAGAGATTCTTGGGTTTTGCCAACTTTTACCGTCGCTTCATCCGAGGCTACAGCTCCATTGCTGCCCCCTTAACAGCCCTGACTTCCACCAAGACACGTTTCTGTTGGGACATGAACTCTGAAAAAGCCTTCTCGGAACTCAAGAAACGGTTCACGTCTGCCCCAATCCTGACTATTCCAGATCCGTCACGCCAGTTTGTTGTGGAAGTCGATGCCTCCAGCACAGGGGTAGGAGGTGTCCTCTCCCAGAGAGCTGCACACGACAACAAGCTACACCCCTGTTCTTTCTTCTCTCACCGCTTAACGCCTGCTGAGGTGAATTATGGCATCGGTGATCGAGAACTGCTGGCCATCAAGCTGGCCCTAGAAGAATGGAGACACTGGTTAGAGGGGACGGAGACCCCATTTTTGGTCTGGACTGATCACAAGAACCTCGAATACGTGCAGAACGCCAAGAGGCTAAACTCTCGCCAGGCTCGGTGGTCACTGTTCTTCGCCAGATTCAACTTTGTCCTCTCATATCGTCCTGGGTCCAAGAATTCCAAGCCAGATGCACTCTCCAGACAATTCTCACCTACTCACGACTCCACTGCCAACGAAACCATCATTCCCCCGTCATGCTTGCTCGCAGCAGCTGAGCTTGATATCGAGACTAAGGTCCAGCAAGCCCTGTCTCAGGAACCCGGGCCAAGTAACGTGCCCCTTAATTGCCTGTTTGTTCCACTTCCTCTACGTTCTCAAGTTCTGGAATGGGCACACAGCTCCAAGCTCTCCTGTCATCCTGGCTCAGCTCGAACCCTGTCTCAAGTCCGACAACGTTTCTGGTGGCCCACGGTCAAGGAAGACACCTTCAGCTTCGTGGCAGCCTGTGACACCTGTGCTAGATGCAAACACACCAACACCGCGCCGGCAGGCCTCCTCAGACCATTACCTATCCCATCTCGTCCATGGTCCAACATTGCCCTGGACTTTGTCACAGGGTTACCTTCCTCCAACGGCCACTCATGCATCATGACTGTGGTGGATCGGTTCTCTAAGGCCGCCCATTTCATTCCGCTACCCAAGCTTCCATCCGCCAAGGAAACCACTGATCTCATGATAACGCACGTTTTCAGGCTGCATGGTCTTCCCAATGACATCGTATCCGACCGTGGGCCCCAATTCACATCACAATTTTGGAAGGCATTCTGCAGACTCATTGGAGCCACCCCCAGTCTGTCCTCAGGCTTTCACCCTCAGTCCAACGGGCAGACCGAAAGAAAGAACCAGTCCCTCGAAGTAGCCTTAAGGTGCATGGCCTCCCGAGATGTCGCCTCCTGGAGCAAGTTTCTGCCATGGGTGGAATACGCCCACAACTCCCAAGTATCGTCATCTACTGGTTTGTCTCCATTCCAGTGCTGCCTGGGCTATCAACCACCCTTATTCCCATCTCAGGAGGAGGAGGTCAGTGTCCCATCCGTCCAAGCTTTTGTCAGGCGATGCAGAAAGACCTGGCTGCAAGCGAGGCGAACGCTGTTACGGGCCGGCAGAAGATATAAGACACAGGCCGACCGCAGACGCTCTCAGGCTCCCAAGTACAGGGTGGGGCAGAGAGTCATGCTTGCCGCCAGAGATATCCCCCTAAAGACCACCTGCCGCAAGCTTTCCCCTCGTTACCTCGGCCCCTTCACGATTACCAAGATCATCAATCCATGCGCTGTCAAACTCTTACTCCCCTCAACCATGCGAAGAATAAACCCCACGTTCCACGTATCCCAGCTACGCTGTCTTGCCTCAAGCCCATTAAGTCCCCCCACCCACCCTCTGCCTCCTCCCCGTATCATTGATGGCGGTGAAGCCTACACCGTCCGCCGCCTCCTGAAAGCTCGCCGCCGAGGTAGAGGCATTCAGTACCTGGTGGACTGGGAAGGCTATGGCCCTGAGGAGAGAAGCTGGATCCCCGCCAAGTTCATCCTAGACCCCAAGCTAATCTCTGACTTTCAGAAACGCTTCCCTGAGGCTCCCCGTCCTAACGCCCAGAGGCGTTCGTAAGGGGGGGGGTACTGTCACGAGTCACGGTCTGTCGACCGTCTTTTTCCCACGCTGTCACTTCCCCACGCGCTCATGTTGTTGTCTAGCCGTCACGTGCGCTCTCACGCCCCCGTTTCCGCCCCTTCTGCTCACCTGTTTCCCATTCCCTACGCTGATTTCTCCAGTGATTTAAGCACGCACACTGCGCTGCTCAAATCGCTGGATTATCTTGTGTTTTCATGCCCCGATCTTCTCGCGTTTATTTTCCCTTGATCTCACGTTGCCAAGTTCGCTTTGTTTCTCGTTTTTCGCTTTCGGTTTCTCGTCTCTGATTTGTTTGCCTCGCCCTTTGATCTCCCGGTTTTGAATTAACGCTTCCTCTTTTGACCACGGCTCCCGCTTTACGATTTGGCTTAGACGCTCCGCTGACTGATCGCCCGGCATTGACTTCCGCATTCCGACCACGCTCTCGCCTGACGTTGTGGCACGTCATCTGCACTTGGATTCACCTCGTTCCGTTCCGCCCCGTGACAATAATTTTTTAAATAAAAAAAAATACCAAAATAAAAACTTGAGTAAAAATGACTGAATCAGACAAAATTTTTATTTAACAGTAGCTAGTGTTGAATTTCTAGAGGGAAAAAAGAGATTAATAGTATGAGATTTGAAAATAAAAATTTGATTGATGATTTTATTAATCACATCCTTCATCATCATCAATCAGAGAGACACATCAGAGTCATTCTCATCAGCTCTTCCCTTATGTGGCCGGTTATTTCAGGTGTTACATTTAGGCATTTGACAGTCCATACAATACAAGGGTCAACAAACTTTTTGTCTGGAAGGGGAATAACTGTTGTGTTGGATGGAGGGCTGGAGGTCAGTTGCCAGCAGGTTTTGTCACCACAGTCGTGTCACATGATCCATTCCCTGCACATGCGTCCATGCAGAGTCACCTCTCCGAGAGGCAACAGGTCATTCTGCCAAGTACAATTTCCCTACAACTCTGTGTTGTCAACAGCAATCACATAATTTTTTTTGCCTTCGCACCCTTCAAAACAGATATTTTTAATTATTTTTTTTGCAAACAAACTCTTAAAGAAAAAAATGCACTCATGTCTAGTTGGAATATTTTTCTCTGTTTTAAACTGAGTTTAATTTTATCTTCATCAGAATATTTTTGTTTTACAAATTTAAAGCATAAAAACACATAATTAACTGAAAAACATTAAAACTCATACTATTTTTTTAAATTACAGTCAGACGATGGCAACACAATCATTTCTTCTGGATTAGGATCGGAGAAGGTAAGTCTCAGCTCCTTGCAGACGATATTTATTTCTATCTGTCGCTGGGATCGATAGCATAGAACACCCCGCGCCTGCATCATACATGGTGGATTGTAAGGACAGTCATGGCCACGGAAAAAAACATCATGGATGTCCCTAGGAAGCAGATTTTTGTCTAACTGTATTATCTTGTGAAGTACGGTGCCTTCGTGGCCCTGAAACACGACACAACGCAGATTGGAGCGACCTGCTATGATTTTGACCAGAGTTTTCTCGCCTTCGACCATGAGTTCTGCGTTTTTCTTCAGTATGCGTGGAAGTGTGTCCATGGCTGAAATGGCAAACTGCAGATTGTTTTTGAGTTGAGGTTCGAGAACACCCAGCTGATTCAACTCCACTTGCTGTTCTAGGAGATTTTCAGTATCCAGGGATGAGCGATAATACACCAATCTAGGTTGAATACAAAAACAATAATACTCACATTAGCGTTGTTTCTCGTGTATGTACGAGTTAATGCCCTGACTGTATCCAAAAACAGTGAACAGAAGAGGAGAAGTTTCTTTCTGGTATCAGGACATTTTACAGGCCACTTGATGGAATTTGAGGATATTCTGCTAGCTTATCAAGTTCTTTCATCTCTAATTTCATATTATTTTTTGATAACCTGGGCAGCATTTATTTATATAATATCACTACATCATATACTTGCTATGGTTGCTATGGTTACATCTCAGGGGACATTATCTAGGATGGTTCATGTCAAAGGTTGCTGTACAAGGAGACAGTGTTATGTTCTGGGGTTGATCAGGTGATCAGGTCGAGACTCAGTAACGTTATGGGGCAATAAAATGAAGTCAGCTGACCATCTGAATGTACTGAATCACCAGAGTATCACATCTATGGAGTTTTTCTTCCCTGATGGAACGACCATATTCCAGAATGACAATGACAAGATTCATCAGGCTCTAATTGTGAAAAAGTAGTTCGGGGAGCAGGAGGAATCATTTTCACAATTGAATCGGCCACCATGGAGTCCAGACCTTAACCACACTGAACGTCTTTGGGATGTCCACTCTCCCATCATCAATACAAGATCTTGGAGAGACATTAACCTGACTTTGGATGTAAATAAATGTTGTGACTTTGCATAAGGTCATTGAAACGATGCCCAAGGAAAGGGAAAGAGTGTGATTTTTTTTTTTTTTTTTGTCCGGACAACGTAAATGATCTTCTAAATTAAACACAGGTCTTATTGGGAACCTTTACCAAGCAGGAACACTAACTGACATCGTGTTTGATTTTACAATCATTCATTTGAAAATTAATTAACCATAATGGGCTTAACACGTGTGATAATCAGAGTTACTGTACCATCGTGAAGATGATTAGTTTCCTGAAACTGCACACCCAGGACCACAATAAGTTTCATTCAGTTAACACACAATGCATTGTGGTTCTACACACTGAACCTGAATTCACAGCTTCACTGCTTTTAACATGCACAGTTCATCATGAGCAGGAGAGACGACTGTGTGTGTGTGTGTGTTCGCTAAAGATGTGGCTAAATAAAGTAACATTTTGTTTAAAAGTGTGTAGAGACTTTGGAGACATGCTGTATGTTTACTGCACAGATCAGACATGATCAGTCTCCAGCTCCAGGCTGTGTGTGTGTGCGTGTGTGTGTGTGTGTGTGTGTGTGTTCTAGTAGAGTTGTGCTGGACTGAAATATTAAATACACAGTACTCACACAGAGGCCATGATGATGATGATGATGATGATGATGAAGAATCCTGTTTTTTGCTTCCTGCAGAAAAACAATTACATTTATCACAAACTGTTAAAGGTAACCAGTTTAATAAATGAAATGTGATGAGATCCAGATGTTTCAGAGATCTCAATAAGACTGTAAGTGTGGAGCTGATGAGATTCTCTACCGGTCTGAGAGAGAGAGAGAGAGAGAGATGCGCTGATCCCCTTCTGCAGAAATGAAACTCCTGAACCAGATGCTCGGTTCAGTTTCATTTTCAAACGTTGCTGGGCTCGAGCCAGGGGGCGGGGCATCGTGTAAAGGGACAGGGCATCGTGTAAAGGGGCGGGGCATCATGTAAAGGGGTGGGTCTTCAGAAGTGAAGGAGATGATACTAAACTCATTAATACATATCAGATCAAAGGACAATCTGAAAAATGATTTAGCGATAATTGGGAATTGTGTAAATATGAAGTTGGAAAATGTAGCAATTTAGTTAAAAAAGAAGGACAGAAGAAGATGATACTCTCTTTATGCTTTCTTTACTCTCTAGGCAAGAAAATGTATCTGATTCTGACATGTGTGAATATAGTAAGCTTAAAAACAAAATTAGATGATATTTATAGCAGAGGGTGCTTTTATTAGGTCTAGAAGTCTAGAAGTAAATGCTGCTTATTTCTGTAGTCTGGAAAAGTATCGAAACTCAAAAACATTCCTGTATTGAAAAACTGAGAATAGATGATAAGATTATTTTGTTTTATTATTATCTTATTACATCGCTGATTATACGGCTAAAATCTATAGGAAGCTTTATCAGTCTAGTTATTGTAATGACTCTGTGTCTTCTTTTTTTGAAGTCTATCAGTCAGTGTAAAAGTCTGACTGATGATGAGAGCATTATCACATATCAGTGATTTTCATATTAACCCTGAAGAAGTTCTTCAAGCAATCGATAGCCTGAAAAATAACACATCACCACGAAACGATGGTATTACTGCAGTTCTATAAAATGTTGGCAGAACATTTATTTCCTTTTTTGACAGAATCTTTAAGGAAAGTTTAGAAAAAGAGTCTTTTCTACCGTCAATGACTCGGGCATCTGATACCGAAAACCTAAAAAAAGATTCGCTCTCGATTGGCATCCCATAACTCTAATTAATAATGATTATAACACTTTTGGCCTTACTTTTTGCTAAAGGAGTCAGAGATGAAACACAGTCTGGATTTATGAAAATGTGACATATTAAACAATATTAGACTTGTTTTAGATTTATTGGCTTATTGTCATGTATTATTTGACATCGACAGTTTTATTTTATTTCTTGATTTCCACAAAGCCTCTGTCGAGCATAAGTTTATTCTTAGAGCATTGGGTTTGGTTTTTCTGCAAAACCATTATAACTTTATATATTTATAAAAGCAGCTCTATTAAACTAAAATATGGAAATTTAAATAATATGAAATATGGTTTATTTCATATTGTGGTATTAGACGAGAAAGTCCAATCTCTCCTTAATTGATCCATTTTTAAAAGCTTCTGGCTTATGCTTGAATATGAATAAATGTGAATTAATGGCAATTAAAATTGCATAACTCAATTTATTTGTAGTGTTCTTGTTAAAAATCAGGTGACTTATTTTATAAGCAGCTGTTAATACTTAGGAGTTGTTATAAGTAAGGATTGCTGAACAAGATGCCCTTCCAATTTTTCCTCCATTGTTGAAAAAAGCTCAAAAGAATTTGAATTTATGGCTTCAGAGAGATTTATCTGTAAAGGGAAGAGACCAGGGCCGGACTGGGACACAATTTCAGGCCGAGAAATCCTACACCAACCCAGTCCATCCTATGCACCCAAATAAATTTAGAAATCTTCTAATCTTCTTGGTCATCCCCGCAAGGTACACCTCTAGACAAATACACTATATTTCCAAAACTATTCACTCGCCTGCATTCACATGCATATAAACCGTCCCAAAACCGTTTCTTCAAAAATAGGAGCATGAAATTGTCTCGGTTCCATTAACTGGAAGTAAGGGGCGGAGCCCAACTCATTAAAAACAACCCCACACCAGTTCCAACACGACTGCGCACCAGTGCATCAAATCAAAAAAATCTAACCAATGAAGACATATTTGGGCTACAAGATGTGGACTTCGTAATGGAAACTAAGATTATTTTAGATCAGGAAGGTATTGAAGGAATAGTTATATTCTATAAAAATAAAAATTGAAATAGACATTATTTGGGATAAGAAGAGGTGTACAGTGGCGGTGACCCAGAAGATAATTTTGGTACCAGGTTGGAGTCACAGGGCCACATGACCTGGAAGGAAAGAAAAATGTCCTACAAACGAATTCCTATCAACTAAGCATTAATTAGATTATTCATAATACATTTACTGTACAACAGGTGCATGTCATGATGTATAGGAAGAAATTAGAATAATTGGAGCATGTAATCTGGTAAGTAACAAGAAGCACACTTTATTCGTACAGATGTTTGTTTATGATCCCTAACATGTCACTTCTGAAGGTCTGTCTGAATATTCATACATTAATTCATCGTATATCTATTTTGCTCAGGAATAAGTCTTCCTGTGTGTGTGTGTGTGTGTGTGTGTGTGTGTGTGTGTGTGTGTGTGTGTGTGTGTGTGTGTGTGTGTAAAACACAACTAGCACCTGATTCCCAGTGTCACTGCTCAAGTAAAAATTATGCTAAGTATATTAAATCCTAGTATGCCGAAGTGTACTTAAGTGTACTTGCTCCAGACTAATGATTAGTATACTTGAAGTTTTCTACTTTGGAACAAGTGCATTTAAGTTGTAATTAAATTGTACAACATCACAAATTGAAGTGTATTAAGTATACTTTTGTGTGCTAACGTGGAACAACTTTAAGTACACTTAGTACACTTAAAGTATACGGCTGTGTGTGTAATAACGTACATACCTGACAGTAATTAATAAAATTATATATTTAATGTATTATAAGTACATTACAGAAATTCATACTGTGTTACAAATACACCAGTAATATACTATGAATATATTCTTGTTGCAGCAGTAGCAATTACAAATACTCATAAAGTACACTTTGTGGTTAATACAAATATACTTTATTATATCATACAGTACACACAACCTTCTATACTACAGTATTGTAAATGTATTACCAGTACAGTAAAGGTGTTTAGGATCATTTACAAAAGCTAAATGCATTTTCTACACTATAACATGTTTTTGTCATGTAACATTACATCAGTAATTATGAGGCAGATTTTATCAACAGAGTTCAACAGATTTAATTTGCACAAGGTTACAGAAAAAGCACTACCACTATGTACTTAATTTTTTACCTAAAGCTAACAAAAACCATTAAATTTACCTCATGCCGATGAAAATAAAATAATAACAATATGAACAAAAAAATTTTTTTATTTGATTTGAACTAACGTACAAAATGATGCAGCTTCCGGCCGTGAATTCAAACTAGAAGCGGACGACTGGGGAGCCAATCAGGAAACAGACAGTCGGAATCTGCCCACCTCCAGTTTCTGATTGGCTGGTGTTGCGCCGATTCTAGTCTCTGGTTGGCTGGAATAGTTACAGAGTTGTAACGCTGCCGCAGGAGCAGGTGAGCGCACAGAAGAGTCAGACTTCAAACACATTCATTTAACACATAAAAATTCATCATGAACGCACAGAAGCGAGTTTCAGCGTTCAAAAACAAGAGAGTGTGTGAGAGAGAGTAGTGCACTTAATATGAGCATAAATAAGTACACATAAATAAGTACATTTAAATTTAACTGAAAATATACTGAGTCTACCATATATTTAAATCTGCATTCTAATGTATACTTCCTGTACATTGTTACAATGATTAGTTCAAGCATATATACAGAGGTGGAAAGTAATGGATTACATTTACTCGCGTTACTGTAATTGAGTAGCTTTTTTTGTGTATTTCTACTTTTTAAAGTAGTTTTAAAAATCTGTAATTTTACTTTTACTTAAGTACGTTTTGTTTGAAGTATTGTAATTCGCTACATTTTAAATCATATTCGCTACTGAGTAAAAAATAAATGAATGAAAATGCTAAAATAATACAAATATTATGCTTTTGCGCCGCGTGTGTGTATCATGTCCTGGTCGCGCGCCGCTCCAGACTCCACTCCAGGTTTTATGACATCGGCATCTTCCTGACCTTCCACACGGTCGCTTCCGCCCTGAGAGTGACGTCATCGACTAGCGCGACCATATATAAACCGGAGAGAGACGCGGGAAAGATGAAAGAGGTTGTGATTTTGGCGTTTTGATATTTGGTTGTGTATTCCGGTTTTGACTTTTTGCCTCCCATTGACTTTGATTATTGCTTTGTCCCTTTGGTTTGGTTGGTCTTTGTATATATTTGTAGATAATTTCACTGTTTTTGGTTTAGGGAGTCCGGGAAGGTACCTGTATTTCTGTTTGTGTTGTAGCACAGCCACACAAAAGGGGCGTTTTCATACGCAGGGAATTGGTTGTGGAGCTAATGCTGCTCACCTGTGGCCGAAGGCGTGCCCTGGCGGTTTCTGTTTCCCCATTGACAGTGGTTTGGTCACCGGGCAAGTTCCCGCGCATGCGCGATCGCGACGCAAAGGAACCCGGAAGTGACGTGGGTCACATGATCCGGCATAAAGCCGGAACCGGCATTGAGGCCGGGACGGAGAGATGATGACAGCGCGCTGCATGATTTTGGAAGCTGAGAGCCTGTTTGTGGATTACCCGTTGCTAATTTCATTCAGTACCCAGCTCATTCCGTTTATCGATCTCCCAGACCTACCATCGTCATTTGGTGAGATCGATCCATCTCTCCAACTCACCCCATTCATAACTTTTGCCATATTTCAGACACTGGACTATCACACACACACCCGCATACATCGCGCACACACTTTTTCTATTTGTATATATTTTGTATATATTGGTTTGTGGTGCACCGTGTTTGTTTATTTATCTGTCTGTCTTGTTTAATACACTTGGTTTAATTTATTATAATTGTTTTGTGTCGCGTCGTGTTTTGTCCAGCTGCGATTGCGCAATACCGGAAGTGTTGTTTTCAAGCCCCAGTTTAGATTCCCGAATCCGTATTTTTGTAACCAAGCGGTTTTTTAAATCCAAGCGTTACATAGTGGTGGCCCGTACGCACGGGGAATCTGTATTTAGGGATATTTTCCGGTTTTGTGTGATGTGGCTGAACAAAATGGACGCTAATGCTAACATCGCTAATGCTAGTGCTAATGCTAAGGCTAATGCTAGTAGTGCTGCTAAGGCCGACTGTGTAGGGGATAATAACATGCTGGTAGATGTAGAGGATGCATTTTATACACGCCGTGACCCTACACCTGAATTAACGTCATTGATTAGTTATTTATATATATCAGATAGCCATGATAATGTCAATGCTGATGATCATATTGTTCATGGGACTGATATTGGGGTAGTGCACACACTACAAAAAGAACTATTTCAATGTAAGATGGACATGGTGGCGCTTACTGATAAAGTGAGCTCCATGGAGCAGGATTATAGACAATCCAAAGACAGCAGTCTCAACCGGGAAATCAGTTTTCGTGACGCAGTGGACGCGAGCTTGGAAGGGCTGCAGCGCTACTGCCAGGGGGCTCTCGAAAAAATGGAGAGATCCATCGTTGACTGTTTTCTGCGACGGGACGTCATCTGGGAAAACCGGATGAAGAGACTGCGTCTCACTAGTACGCCCACCACACACAGGTTACAGGCCTGCACCCCTGCATCCCCACCATCTCCTACACATCGTCCCAGCACTCCAAACACTACAGCAACAGCCAAGGTAAAGCTTCCAAGCACTCATGCCATCGCCGACGTTCCTCCTGGTGTTCCAGCACACTCCTCGGCACTGCTCTCCTCCCCACTTTCTTCTTCTTCTTCTCTGCATGATCATCCATCCATCTGCGTGGAGTTTCCAGCCTACTGTGACGCGTCAGAGACAGCTGAGGTGTGGAACTTCATTAAACAAGCAGAGAAGTACCTGGAGATCAGACCCCTGACCCGACCAGAGCTGCTGGGAACCCTCGGCACAGTTCTACGAGGGCCTGCTCTCAGTTGGTGGAAGACGGAGAAAGGCAAGGTGAAGGACTGGCAGTCTTTTAAACAGGCGTTCATGGCAGCGTTCATACTGGACGAAGACCTCGACGAAGAGGAAGACAACCTGAGGTCTCCGGTACAGCTGCCGGGGCAACGCATGGGAGACCTCGCCAAAGATCACCCCGCCCTCTGTCTCATGGGGAACCCTGATATCTCCAAGGAAGAACTAGCGGGGCGAACCTGGGAGAACATCAACACGAGAGTGGCGTTAAGAGGAGCGGCGAGCACCGTGGAAAAGCAGGTGGAGAGAGGCGCTAGGGGAGAGAAAGACGGCGTGGACCGCTTTGTTCCAGGTCCAGATGCCATACCCCGAGCACCCCCGCCGCTGAAAAGAGATGACACCCCACGTCTACCCACCACGTCCACTAAAGAGGCCTCCAGCTTCCCGAGCGACCTGAGCGAGATCAGCAGAGCCCAACAGAACGACCCAACGATCACGAAGCTGCTCTCCAAAGATCATCAAAGAGGCATACAAGATCAAAGGGTCACCTTCGAAGGTCGTCAGGGCGTGCTATATCGCCGGGTACTGGTAAAGAAAGGAGAGAAATTTCAGCTCGTTGTTCCCCAGTCTCTAATAAAGAGTTTCCTTCAATACTATCATGACAATCCACTGGGAGGACACTGGGGACAACTGAAGACCCTGCTGAGGGTACTAGAGGTGGCGTGGTGGCCGACTGTGCGGAAAGACGTCTGGCAATACACCAAATCTTGCAGCATGTGCCACAGACACAAGACAGGACATACATCATCACCCCGACAAAGACCTATCATGGAGGAGGGCCAACGAAGAGCAGAACACCAGAGATCCAGACAAGCCAGATGTCACAATACCCGGGGGGAAGCAGCGCACTTTCACCCGGGAGAACTGGTTTGGATCAAAACTCAACCTCCGGGGACTTCCGGTTAGCAGCCACATGGAGTAGGACGTGTTGGTTAGGTGCTCCGACAGTTTCGAATTTCTTCACTCCCTTATTCGTCTCTAAATGTTAAATTAAAATCTTAGTTGACAATAACTTTATACTCTACCCCACGGTTATATGTTTTTTCATTTGCGATGGCTACCAGGAGTGTTAAAGCCGTGAAAAAGGACGACACTGCGACTCCTCTGACAGTCGAGGCTATCTCTGCGCTGTTAGAGCAACACCGTGATGCGTTAGCGGCGGAGTTTAAATCCTCGTTTAGTTTACTAGAAATTAAACTGGACCAGATTCAGGCCCAAGTAGCGGACCATGGACAGCGCTTACCGTCATTAGAACTCGCTACAGACGACCTGAGTCAGCGTGTGACGGAGCTGGAGAACATCTGCTCCGGACTTCGGGAAAACAACTTAAAGTTAACGTCCAAGGTTGTAGACTTAGAAGGCCGGAGCAGGAGACAAAACCTGCGTGTTCTGGGTCTCCCGGAAGGTTCTGAAGGTGGACTCCCTACCGAGTTCTTCTCCAAGTTTCTGTGCGAGGTGTTTGGGACTGAAACGCTGCCTTCCCCGCCGGAGATTGACCGAGCCCACCGAATACCTGCATCCAAACCCGCTTCAGGACAGAGACCTCGGCCCGTCATTCTCCGCGTGCACCGGAGCCAGGTGAAAGACCTTCTGATTCGGGAAGCTCGGCGGAGAGGGAAGCTGGAATACCGCGGTCAGCAGGTTCGCATAGTGGAAGACTACACTCCCGAAGTTTTAAACCAGCGAGCCGAGTATAGAGGAGTGATGAGTGAGTTATACAGCCGTGGTCTCCGGCCTTCTCTCCTGTATCCAGCGCGGCTCCGGATCACTCTCTCTACCGGACAGAAGAAGTGGCTCCGCTCGGTAGAAGAGGCGCAGAAACACATAGACAGTCTGCCGAAAACTGCGTAGTGCACTGTATTATTATTATTATTTTAATACGTGATACTACAGTTCTCAGGAAAGTACCATTTTTAACCTAAAATCTGGCCACGTTTACGTCTTTCCCGGTAAGAGTATTGTGTTAAACTTGTGAAGGGGTTATTAGTATTATTTTTATATTACTATTTTTTCTATTTTTAATCACGTGTGATTTACATGTTTGTATATTTAGAGTTACAATGTGACGTGGGGGGAGGGGTGGTGGTGGTGTGTTTTTCTCTCATTGAGAGATTTCAGTATTGGAGTGTGGAAATGTTTTATTTATATATTTAATTATTAGTTTCTGTAAGTTGTGTCGGAGCAGAAGATGGGGTCGTTAGCAGCAGGAGGATTTGTTGGGTGGAAGATGGAGGAATGGAAGAGCTTGCTGCTCTGTTTGTTAGCAGCTATCTTTGTTTGTTGGGGGGCAGTGGGGTGTGTGGGGGAGGGGTGTGGGGGGCAGGGGTGTGTGGGGGAGGGGTGGGGGATCTCCAAAGCCAGTATTGTGTTAGTTCTTTGTATACTGTGTATTTTTAACACGTTGTTCTGTGTTTTACACTTTAAGGCTGACGTTAGGCATCTTATTCATGTTTATCTACCTGCATTTTCTCTCAGGGAGAATGAATAGTTCTTTAAACTTCGTGAGCTGGAATGTTAAGGGTTTAAACCATCCGGTGAAGAGAAGGAAGGTGCTCTCACACCTTAAACAACTTAACACTGCAATCGCATTTTTACAAGAAACTCACATTCGCAGTTCTGATAATTCTCGCCTTATGTCACGTTGGGGTGGGCAGCACTACCACTCAACCTTTCAGGCCAAAGCTAGGGGTGTCTCAATTCTCATTAACCCAAACATCTCTTTTGAGCATCATAATGTTATTACGGATATACAAGGTCGTTATATCATTGTTTCAGGGAAGTTATTTAATACTAATGTAGTGTTGGCTAATTTATATGCCCCTAATTATGACGATGTCTCCTTCTTTGAACATTTTTTCTCTCTTCTGCCTGATCTGAGCTCATACTCTCTCATATTAGGGGGAGACTTTAACTGCTGTTTAGATCCATCACTTGACAGGTCATCTCCCAATCCTATTCCTCTGAGTAAATCCGCTACGCTACTTCAGTCCTATCTCTGCAGCTTTGGTATCTCTGACATATGGCGCTTCCTTAATCCAAAAAAGAGAGAATACTCCTTTTTCTCACATGTTCATCATACTTTCTCCAGAATTGATTATTTCTTTATAGATAATCAACTGATCCCAATGGTTACTTCTTGTGCTTATCAGAGCATTGTGATATCAGATCACGCTCCAGTTGTTATGTCTATAAAACTCCCCGATCTCCCTCAAGTTACTAAACATTGGCGCTTTAATTCATCGTTGCTGATGGAGGACGATTTTGTAAAATTTATGGAAGATCAGATAGTTTTTTTCTTCACCACAAATGAAACACCTGAAGTGTCACGTTTGGTTGTTTGGGATGCTCTGAAAGCCGACCTCAGGGGACAGATAATTTCATACACTGCAAATATGAAAAGGAAGGCATATAAAGAACGAAAAGATTTGACCAACCAAATTAAAGAAATTGACCAGCAGTATGCTCTATTTAAAAACCCCGATCTCTATAAAAAACGCGTAGAAGTGCAAACTAAGTTTGAACTTATTTCAACGCATGTAATTGAACGGCAATTATTAAAGAGTAGGAGCCAATTTTACATTCATGGTGACAAATCTGGGAAACTTTTAGCTAATCAGTTAAAAGGATTTAGAGCACAGCAACAAATTACGAAAATTCGGATGGAGGATGGTACCATCACTACGGACCATTCTAAAATTAATGATGCATTCAGGAATTTTTATTCTCGATTATATACTTCTGAGTTCCCAAGGGACCATAGTGCAGTTGAGAATTTCTTGACTCAACTAAATATCCCAACACTGTCCCCTGATTCTAGATTAAGATTAGAAGAGCCCATATCACAAGAGGAAATCAGTTCAGCTATCTCCTCATTGCAATCTGGTAAGTCCCCGGGTCCTGACGGGTTCCCTGCAGAGTTTTTTAAATCATTCTCCTCATACCTTGCACCACAACTAGCTTTGGTTCTATCTGAATCTTTCAAGCAAGGTAAGATGCCTGCGTCATTTAATGAGGCTCGCATCACCCTCATAGCAAAGAAGGATAAGGACCCAACAGAGTGCTCCTCATATAGACCAATCTCTCTTCTTAATGTGGATGTTAAAATCCTTGCTAAAGTCTTGGCTCGTAGATTAGAGAATGTTCTACCCTCAATTATATCTGAGGACCAGACCGGTTTTGTTAAAAATCGTTATTCTTACTTTAACATTCGAGTCCTTATGGATATCTTGTACACACCATCAGAGGAGACCCCTGAGTGTGTCCTTTCTTTGGATGCTGAAAAGGCTTTTGATCGTGTGGAATGGGAGTATTTATTCAGGGCTTTAGAAAAATTTAATTTTGGTCCAAGTTTTATCACCTGGGTTAAATTATTATATTCAAGCCCCACTGCCTCAGTTCTGACAAATGCTCAACAGTCTCAACCATTCAGTCTTCAGCGGGGAACTCGTCAGGGGTGTCCCCTTAGCCCATTGCTCTTTAACCTCGCCATTGAGCCACTAGCAATTGCATTCCGAAGCTGTAGAGATATATCTGGGATTTGGAGGCAGGGAGAAGAACATAAAGTTTCCCTTTATGCAGATGATCTTCTACTTTTTTTATCGAATCCAGTCTCCTCTCTGCCACCTGTGCTGTCATTGCTCAGGGAATTTAGCTATTTTTCAGGATATAAATTAAATTTGCACAAAAGTGAACTTTTTCTGCTAGATAATACAGCAGTAACAACTGGTATGCACAATTTTCCATTCAACATTGTGAAAAATCAGTTTACCTATCTTGGTATTACAATCACAAGGAAACATAAACACCTCTTTAAAGAAAATTTTATTAGGTTGTTGAACCAAACAAGAAAGGACTTGGGACGATGGTCACCACTGTCCATGTCCCTGGTGGGCCGCATTAATGCCATTAAAATGAGTATTCTCCCTAAATTTTTATATCTCTTTCAGTCTGTACCTGTTTTTATTCCCAAATCTTACTTTGGCGCATTAGACTCAATTATATCTTCTTACCTTTGGAAAGGTAAACATCCACGATTGAATAAGTCCCTACTTCAAAGATCTAAAAGAGACGGTGGCATGGCTCTACCTAATTTTCGTTTCTACTACTGGGCAGCAAACATTCGATCTGTCATCTTTTGGTCATATTTTCATAACCAACCTGATCGGCCTGCCTGGGTGGAAATGGAAATAAAGTCTGTCAAAAATCTCTCTGTCTCTGCACTCCTTGGATCTGCTCTCCCCATCCCCTCAATTAAATTAATCAATAACTCAGTAGTGGTGCATACTTTGAGAGTATGGGCTCAGTTCAGAAAGCACAGCGGTCTTCTGGGCTTTTCTCTGTCCAGTCCTATCGTCTCTAACCATCTCTTCCAGCCTTCTTTACATGACTCAGTGTTTCAGGAATGGTACAATAAGGGCATCAAGCTTTGCAAAGACCTGTTCGTTGACCATAAGTTTGCATCATTTGAACAGCTTTCCGAAAGGTTTAACTTACCCAATTCTCATTTTTTCAGATATCTGCAAGTAAGACACTTCATTCGCTCTTTAATACCAAATTTCCCTGAGGCTCCTGCTGCAAACATTCTAGATAATCTCCTCTGTTTGTCTCCGCTGCGTAAAGGCCTAATATCCACTATTTATGGTGGATTGATGGCTTCGAGTCACACCCCTCTGTGTAAAATTAAAACTGCTTGGGAGAAGGATTTAAATCTGTCACTATCAGATGATACTTGGAATTCAATTCTTAAACTTATCAACTCAACCTCCTTATGTGCCCGCCACTCTTTATTACAGTTTAAGGTTGTACACAGGGCTCATTTCTCTAAACTTAAACTTTCCCGTTTCTACCCAGACATTGATCCTTGCTGTAATAAATGTAAAAGCGGAGAGGCGTCTCTTATCCATATGTACTGGGCATGCCCGAATTTGGAAAAATTCTGGAGGGATGTTTTTAAGACCCTGTCCTTCATATTGAATTGCAATCTTGAACCAGACCCTCTGATTGCTCTTTTTGGTGTCACTGGAGAAGAGGGTAAGAGTCTAAGTCCAGCCAAAAAGAGATTGTTATCTTTTGCGACACTCCTGGCCAGGCGTTCTCTTTTATTCAAGTGGAAGGATGCCACGTCACCCACTCACGCCCAGTGGCTCAGAGATATCATGTCCTGTCTGTCCCTGGAGAAGATTCACTACTCAATTCATTACTCAGACTTTAAATTTCAACAGGTGTGGGGGCCCTTCCTTCACTTTTTTCATATACATTTATAGTTTGATTCCTGTCTTATTTAATTACTTGTTTGTTTGCTTTCTTTCCCCTTTTTATTCCTCTTTATTTATTTTTTTTTGCACGTAGAACCAAAAAACTTCCAGCTCCATATTCTTTATTCTTTTTTCTTTTTTGGTTTCTCTCAATGCCTGGCGTTTAGCCTTTCTTATGCTTGTAAAACTGGCTTGGAGTCGGGGAGGGACGGGGTGGGTGTTATAGGGTTTATAAGGGGATTATAAAACCTGCATTAAAATATTACATGTTTACCCTGTTTTATCCCTGTTAAAATCAATAAAAATATTGTTGAGAAAAAAAAACTCAACCTCCCTCCTCCACAACAAAAATATGTTCTGCTAAGCGAGTGCCCAAGTGGGAGGGTCCAGCAGAAGTACAAAAAAGACCGAAAAAATACACAAGGTCTTGGGGATACCCACAAAAAGCCGATCGGTACAGTGTGGCGAATTTAAAGTGCTAGTACGGACGTTCTCCTCAGACGCCGGAGGCTTGGGGGGGGGGTCTATGTAGCACAGCCACACAAAAGGGGCGTTTTCATACGCAGGGAATTGGTTGTGGAGCTAATGCTGCTCACCTGTGGCCGAAGGCGTGCCCTAGCGGTTTCTGTTTCCCCATTGACAGTGGTTTGGTCACCGGGCAAGTTCCCGCGCATGCGCGATCGCGACGCAAAGGAACCCGGAAGTGACGTGGGTCACATGATCCGGCATAAAGCCGGAACCGGCATTGAGGCCGGGACGGAGAGATGATGACAGCACGCTGCATGATTTTGGAAGCTGAGAGCCTGTTTGTGGATTACCCGTTGCTAATTTCATTCAGTACCCAGCTCATTCCGTTTATCGATCTCCCAGACCTACCATCGTCATTTGGTGAGATCGATCCATCTCTCCAACTCACCATATTCATAACTTTTGCCATATTTCAGACACTGGACTATCACACACACACACACACACACTCACCCGCATACATCGCGCACCCTCTTTTTTCTATTTGTATATATTTTGTATATATTGGTTTGTGGTGCACCGTGTTTGTTTATTTATCTGTCTGTCTTGTTTAATACACTTGGTTTAATTTATTATAATTGTTTTGTGTCGCGTCGTGTTTTGTCCAGCTGCGATTGCGCAATACCGGAAGTGTTGTTTTCAAGCCCCAGTTTAGATTCCCGAATCCGTATTTTTGTAACCAAGCGGTTTTTTAAATCCAAGCGTTACAGTGTGTGTGTTTTTTTTTTTTTTTTTTTTTTTTGCAGGTAATCTAGCTACTAAATATAAATACCATTTTGTTTATTATTTTGGCCTGGGTCCATCCTGAATCTGATCCTCCTCCTGGTGTGTGTGTGTGTATATACAAACCTCCATTATTTCATCAGTTAATGATTGGATCTAGTTCTTTCTGCCATATACCACCATTTCCATACAGTTTAAAATAGAACCCTGAACCGTTCTTTTGCTGTATGGCCCTAGACTGGGACGTAACACCATATTTAAGTGACCACTTTGATTTTCAAGCACAAGAAAGACAACAGCTTTATTATGCAAAGGTGTTCCTTCAGTTAAAAACAACTAGTTTGAGATTTATATCTGCTCATCTTTTTTGAACTACGCTAGAATGCCTCATCCCACCCCCGCTGTTAAAAAAATAAAAAAGTAACTCGGAAACTTTTACTCTGAGTAAATTTTTTAATGAGCTACTTTTTACTTTTATTTGAGTAGATTTTTATAATGGTAACTTTACTTGTACTTAAGTAAAATTTCACTGAAGTCACAGTACTTGTACTTGAGTAAAAAAATTTATTACTCTTTCCACCTCTGCATATATATATATATATATATATATATATATATATATATATATATATATATATATATATATATATATATATAAAATTTTTTTTTTTTTTTTTTTTTTAAATGTGCCATAAATAAATTGAAAAGCAAAGTTTAAATGGTCGTGCTTTGGAAATTACACCAACCTATAAGTATATTTTCCTATAATATATTTTTTGGAAAGTGTACTATAATACAATTATTTTGAAGTATGTTTGACGTTTAATTCCAAAAAATGGTTAAAGCATGATGTTTTATATATTAACTGATGGTACAAATTTTTGTTAGTATTTTTGCAATATATCGAGGATTTTAATATATATGTAATACACTAAAGTGTAGTTTTTTCAGTCCCTTATGTTCATCTGACACTTAAGGTGTGTGTGTGTGTGTGTGTGTGTGTGTGCGCGCGCGCACGCGTGTGTACAGTTCACGGTGAAGTGATGACTATAAACACACACCTGCATGTATTATTGTGTGTGTGTGTGTGTGTGTGTAAAAACACTGCTGCTTTCCACACTGAGGAGAGAACGCAGGAGACGCCACAGAACACACAGGTGAGGCGTTCAGGTGAACTTACACGGCTACATTATTACCTTATATTGTCCTGTTTATAATTAGAAGATATTCTTAACACCAGACTGTGGGCTAATTATACTGCTGCCAGATGCTGATTGGTCAGAAGGTGTTGGTTATTCCTCTAGAACTGCTGCAGTATATTAATGTTCTCGCTCTGATACGTTACGCCACAGCTACTGTAACTCCACCTCATCGCACTGAAATCGTTTTCTTTGTTTGTGGTGTTCGCACAGGCAGTTGCTCACTGATTGTTACAGTAGACAGCGTCATCATCAACTGTCATAACATAATACAGTGGGCGTGTCACAGTCGTTCCTGTACCAGGAGGCAGCGCAGGCGCCAGGCAGGAGTGAGGAAGTGCTGCTGCCACGTTGGAGCTGAACACACACACTCCATTCACTGGTAATGTGAACAACACAGGCGTCAGGATCTGCATCGTCACCACCACTAGTTTACTATACTGCTGTCCTCTTCCTCTCTCTCGCTAACACACACTCACACACAGTGTAAAGTGGACGTTACCGAGGGTTAAAGATTTCTATTTCGACACACACTGATTACTTTTAATTTCCAGATTATGATGTCATCTTAACAAGTGTCATTATCTGACCAATCAGGAGCTTCATTATGTTTATATACTGCTGTGTGTCCTGTGTGTGTGTGTGTGTGTGGACTTTTCCAACACCTCTAAGGAAAAAGCTGCCAATGCCATTTACTTTGGACAGACTATGTGTTTAGTAAACGCGACTCTACGTTCTCCCAGCGTTTGGTCGGTTCCATCTTCTAGGTACCGCAGTTTCCTCCCACAGACCAAAGACATGCAGGTTATGTGAATTGGCTTGACATGCTCAGGCTTTGCATCTAAACACAGTATGCTACCAACAATATGGTTAATACTGGTCAATTGTGCTCACAAGTTTACACACCTTGAAAGAAATGGCCATTTATTATCTGTCTGATAATGTGAAAATTTTTTCCTTATTTATTTATTCCTTATTGATGCTTATATAAAGATAGTGGTCACATGAAGTCATTTAATTATTTGTTGTTTTACTTCATTTTAAAACCTAATGATGACTGAAATCACCCAAACAACCCCCTGATCAAAAGTTTATATATCCTTGAATGTTTTGCCACGTTATAAACAGGTTGACACACACACACACACACACACACACACAGGTTTAAATGGCTATTAAAGGGAAGTTTTCACACTTGTGACTGTAATTGTACTTAGTGTCTGTGCATGAAAATAGTCAGTGAGTTTCTCTGCTCATGATGCACTGACTTGGCTGGATGCTGCACCATAAGGAATGACAAAAGTACCGCCATTGGGCCTGTGTAATAAAGTAGTTGGACTTTATAAAAAAAAGGATATAAAGAAATATCTCAGCCCTTGGAATGCCAGTCAGTACTGTTCAAATGCTGATAAAGAGGTGGAGAATAAGAGGTTCTGTTCATACTGAGCCATGGTCAGGTACAGTAGACTAGACCGATTTCACCCACTCCTGCAGGAATAAGTGTTCGGGACACAAAGAAATAAACTCACAAACAACTTTGAGATAAATTCCGGCTGCTCAGGAAAAAAGTGGTCTTGTTTCAAGGAGCACAATAAAGAGGTGCTTGAACACAAATGACCCGCATGGTCGAGTTGCCAGGAGAAAGCTGTTACTTCACCCATGACACTAAAAAGGCCCTGTGCAGCCAGAAAGCACTTGGAGAAGCCTCACAGCTTCTGGCTTCATGCAGAGTGATGAGACCACAATCAAACTTTATGTATATAGAGGAGTAAACAAGGTCTACGGTAAAAGTTACACCACCATCGTCACTGAAAAGCAACGGTGGTGGATCTCTTACGTTTTGGGGCGGTGTGAACTCCAGTGGCACAGGGAGGGAAGTTTGTCAAGATTGATGGAAAGATGAATGTAGCAGGTTATTAGGAAATACTGGCAGACAATTAGCATTCTATTAACACGACACTGATCCAAAGCAAAACGCCAAGTTGACCCTTCAGCAGAAAAAGGTGAAGGTTCTGGAGCGCCTCTCACAGTCTCTTGATCTCGATATCATTCGGCCACTTTGGGCAGATCTTAAACGTGCAGTTCATGCAAGACAACCAAAAACATTTACAGAAACTGGAGGCATTTTTCCACGAAGAACGGGCAGCTGTACCACCTGAGAGAATTAAGGACCTCATGCGCAATTATGACAAAAGACTGACGCTAAAAGGGGCAATACATGATATTAAAACCTAAAGGTATGCAGAGGATAAACTCTAGTAATTTAATACATCATGACTTGTTTGCCAACACAGACTTTTTAAAGCTGGCTGTGCCACACGTCGATGTGTCAAAAGACTCTCTCAGTGTCTTTTCCACATATTCCCTGATTAGGCGTGTTACATCAGTCTCATGTCTCTCCTGTCTGTGTCTCCTTCATCAGGACGTTAAGATCTTGGACCCAGAAGGGTATCGCTGCTCTGCAACACTCCATCGTTGTGAGACTTCATCATGACTGAGATGTAAGAGTTGGTTTGTTCTCATTAAACCTTTCTGTAGTTCCCTCATTTCAATAAAGCTAATGTTAAAGCCTAAAAAAACACAACCAATTCTCTGAAATGAATATGAAAGTTGTGCAAAATGTCGTAATTATAACGACTTCATTTCATATACTGCTTCTTTTATTCAAATGAGTTTACTTCAAATGTCAATAACTTAAAAGCAATTTGTATTTAATTTGACATGAGGTTGAAAAAATGGTCGAAAGTTCAATAAATAAATATGTATGTTCATAAGATTAATCTGTATGACAGCTATACACTGATCAGCCATGACATGACCCCCACTGAGAGGTGGAGTGAACAACACACTCATTATCTCATTATAAAGGCACCTAGAAGTGGTTGGAGTTTATTTATTAGGCAGCTAGTGATATTTTGTTTCTGAAGTTGACGTGCTGGAAGCAGAAAAAGATGGGCAAGTTTAAGGAAATGTTAATCTGTCTCATCCCAGCTAGCCGGCTGAGCTAGCCGGCTTCTTAGTTAGCTAGTTAGTTTCTGTTCATTTATGTCACAAATTTATGTTGCATGTACAGTATGTAGCACGCTGGTCCTGGAGGAACATTGTTTTTATTTCACTGTGTACTGAACTGCATATGGATGAAGTTCCAATAAAGCCGACTTGAACTTGAACTGAGTGACTGTGAGTAGGTCCAAATTGTGACGTCTAGACAACTGGGTCTGAGCAACTCCAAAACCGCAGCTCTTGTGGGATGTTCCCAGTCTGCATTGGTCAGGACATGTGGTATCAAAAGTGGGTGACGAAGACTTGCTGGGGTGTGAAGGCCGCTCCGTGTTGTACAATCCAATAGACATGAGTGGCGCAGTGGTAAAGTGCTCGCCCTATCATCCGGGGGTCGCGAGTTCGATTTTCGGGTGATGTAACATCTCACAGCCGGAGGGCTAGAGAGAGCTGATTGGCTGAGCTCTCTCAGAGGGGAGGGACGAGAGGTACTTAGTGCTCCCACATTAATCACGGTTCTACAGCCAATCAGGGGCGTCTGTGAGCTCGAGCAAGCGGAAGGAGCGGATAGCGCTGTCCTCCGAGTGTGACTCCGCCCCAACGGTGGTGGACCTTCATGCTGAATGTGTTTACACTAAATATCACTAACCACAGCATCAACAGCACACCTGACCGAGACGAGCAGATTCACACGGGTTCACATGCAGAAGTTTTATTGTTATTATTTTTTAAATAAGCTGGAGTCATTCTTTTGAAATGCAGATTATATAGAAATTACAAACACCGTTGTTAAAGAATCTGAAGAGATGTCCCCTGCTAGAGAGATTCCTTAAAATTTATTTATTTTTTTTTAGAAAAAACTTCCCAGTCTCGTGTTTGGATTTGGACACTTTGCTCTCAGCGAAGGTGAAACTGCGCCATGAAGGGTTTCTGGATTCCAACACAAAGACTTGTTTGGATTTTGCGATCCAGACTCTGAAGAATTTTCCCGTCTCTAAGCGTCGTGATGTCTCTCTCACCCTCGAAGGAGAGAGGCAGCTGGTTCGATTGACTGCAGGAAACCCCGTCCTGCTATACGTCGTCCATCTGGGTCAGAAAGGTCCAGAGTTTCATCAGAAGGTCCCGGTCGGACCTCGTCTCACTCCCTCGTGCCTGAGCGAGTCTCACTTTGCCGAGCATTGCTGCAGAGACGAGTTGGAGAGCTGTGTGAATCAAGCCAGGCGTGTTTTAAGGGAAGAAATCGAGTCTAACCCGTCGTCTCAGAGCGAACTGGAGCTGAGGATCGTATGCGGTGAGCTTCAGATTACCTACACCACCCAGCAGCCTCGGCGCAGCCTGTACGTCCGCCCTCACCGCCGAGTGCACTTCGACAAAACGCTGAACCTGGAGAAGCTCCTGGAGACCAAAGCAAGTTTGGAGAGAAGCGGCGAGATGAAGGAAGGCCTGCAGGCTTGTTTCGAACACCTGCTGAGCAACTACAGATACTTTCAGGATGAAAACATCCGCGTTGTTGTCCAGAGTGACGGACAGCTGATGGAGTTCGTCTGCGGCGGTGACGAATACCACAGCACGCATCACTTCATCTACACTGATGGGAAGAATCGAGCTTACAGCAACTTGGTTGAGGACGTTGAGCTGTGGGAGGACGAGTGAAGGTCAAGAGGAGAAGGAGTCGCGCTCCAGGGTCACGTCACTGTAGTACAAAATATAGCTTTAAATCATTATAGTTATTGCTAGACTTGCAGAAATCTATGGTGGCCGTGAAGTGCAAAACAAATGAACAAAACTGAAAACAAAATAAATTAAAATACGAAATAACAAAACCAAAAACAAAATAACAAAATCAAAAACAAAATAACAAAACCCAAAACAAAATAACAAAACCCAAAACAAAACAACAAAATCAAAAACAAAATAACAAAACCCAAAACAAAATAACAAAACCCAAAACTAATTAGTTTTTTTGTTTTGGGTTTGTTGTTTTGAGTTTGTTATTTTGTTTTTCCGTTTTGTTAATTTGTGTTGCACGTCTCGGCCGGTCGAGACCGGAAAAGGTCGGTATAGTTTGCGAATGAAATTCTTATCGCTGATTGGACGAGACATCGGTCACTCAAGATATACAGGAAGTAGGAACTTGTTTCTCTATCTTTGTTTCTTGTGTGTTCTGCTTCACTTTAAACTATGATGGCCGTAAAGTACAAAACAAATTAACAATTAACTCCAGGGCCGCCGTAAGAACGCCATATTTGAAACAACAATAATGTTTGCACGTTCATACACACACGAATCTACCGCTACTACAGTACTTCCTGTATATCTTGAGTGACAGATGTCACGTCATATACACAAAAAAACTACTCAATTACAGTAACGCGAGTAAATGTAATTCGTTACTTTCCACCTCTGCGGCCGATTGATGATTTTGTACTGAAATGACTAAAAACTTGATTATATGCTATTAGATATTATTGTATAATGCAGAAAGTTTATTTACTCTGTATAACTAAAAGAAACCCGGTCCTACAAATCTGTATATTGGGACAGAACTCGCTCTTTCTGTAATAAATATTTATGTTTCACACATTGGAGAATCCAAAACCCGTCTCAGAAACATTTCTGTCTGTCTGTCTGTAATTTCCTGAACCTCCTGCAGTCCTTAGATCTTCTGTCTGTAGTTTAATCTGCACCATCAGTTTAAATCTACATGTGGAGTAAAAGTGATGTTATGAACAGTTATGTGCTGGATTTAATAATCTACTGTATAATAATCTACTAATGCGCTACTGTCTCCATGTAAACAAACACCTGCACCAATAGATATTAATTATGAATATTTTGACTGGGATTAGTTCATATTTTCACTTTGTCTGAAATAACAGCGCTGAAGTGGATTTTTGTGTATTTATTTTTGTCAAGAGTCAAAAGTACAGAGCAAAGAGAAGTGCCTTGAGACAGTGACCATTGTTAAAAGTGCTATATAAATAAAATTCAGTTGAATAGAATTTTACACGGCGCAGCTGACAAACACTTACTGCCAAATATGTCTATAAAAACCCCTTTATGTGGCTGCGCTACACCTCGAACAAGACTGTGTTTTACTTTAGTTCAGGGTTTCACATATGAAGGTAAAAAGCTCTATAAGAGATGCAGTGTGTTGAGGTCCTTTAGCTTGTGTGTGTGTGTGTGTGTGTGTGTGTAGCTGGAGTAAGTTCTTTGCAGTTTGAACCCCAACCAGTCTTGCAGGTCCCTGGGGTTGAGTTTGGCTTTAGCTGTAGTTTAGGGTTTATATGTATGAAGCTCTTTAAAACATGATGGTACAAGTTCCTGTAGCTCATGAGGATATTAGCTTTCTGCACGGTTCAGAGGTTGCTGGTTCGAATCCCAGGCAGGACTCCAGGATGAGAGCATGGATGGTTTGAGATGTGTTGCAAGGTTTGGTAAGGATATGATGGAGTGTGTAAACCAAGGGGGAGTAATTCTGGGCAGCTGCCCCTCAAGGGTTGGAACAAGAGAAGGAATTGTTTATGGAGCCAGAAAGATGAGGTTTGATTTACTTATTAAATGCTGTAGAAACTCTAAGTCCATCATTTTCTTTGACTTTAGGCTCCATAAGCACATTTTTCTCCTGCTCCGTACCAAGGGGTGCAGAATCACCCCTGCCCCCACTGCACCCACATCCCAGAGTCCAGGCTGGGGTTTGAACCAGCAACCTCTCAACCCAGAGGCAAGCACCATCCACATGAGCTTCAGGAACTCGCACCATGTTTTATAGAGCTTTTCAGCATCAGTTATGCTTTCACAGACCTACAGATAAAGTAAAACATTCTGAGAGTCAAACCAGGGACATGATAAAGGTGACACTCTGACACTAACCACTACACCACGGCCTGGCTGCTCAGAGGAAGAACTTTTGAGAACTTTGTGAATTTATGCCCGAAAGCAAGATAATGAAATATCAAACCTGCAACCTCTCAACTTAGGAGTTAGCACTCATCATTATGAGCTTGAGGAACTCACCGAAATACACAACCCTCAGCTATAGATGAAAGAAGACAGGCGACGTCAACTCCTACCAACATTGCACAAACCGCTACAGGACACCTTGATGTTGATTTTTAGAGGAACTTTATCCTTAATGAACAACTCAAGAAAGATAATACGTTGTACAAAAGAGTCCAATTGGGGTTAAAACCTATGACCTCTCAGTACTGTTATGAAAGCATATGAAACTTCAAGAGCTACCCCAGTGAAAAACAAATGCACTTTAGTGTATTACAAATATATTGAAATCCTCGATAATACACTGCTAATATACTAACAAAAAGTTGTACCATCAGTTAATATATAAAAAGTATACTAACATCATGCTTTTACCAAATTTTGGAATTAAACTTTAAATATACTTAAAAATAATTGTATTATAGTACACGTTCCAAAAATATATTATTGGAAAATATACTTTAAGTGAAAGGCTGGTCTAAATTCCAAAGTATACTTATTTAAACTTGTTTTTCAATATATTTTTGGTATATTTTTTTTTAAATATGCTCGAAATAATCATTGTACAAATGTACAGAAAGTATACATTAGAATACAAATTTTAATATACGGTAGTCTCAGTATATTATCAGTTAAATGTAAATGTACTTATTAATATATGTAGTGCACTACTCTCTCGTGCGTGTGCTTTTAGACTCGTTTTTGCACGCTGAATCTCTCCCTCACGCGCGCGATCTCAAACTCGTTCCTGCGCGCTCAAAATCACTTTTGCAGTTCAAGGTAATTTATGTGTGCACTCTCACTGCAGCAGGTTTGTAAACTTTGCGACTATTCCAGCCAACCGGAGACTAGACGGCGTCCCACCAGCCAATCAGAGGCTGGAGGCGGGCAGATTCGGACTGTCCGTTCTCTGATTGGCTCCCCAGTTCTCCGCTTCTAGTTTGAATTAACGGCTGAAGCTGCATCATCGCGTGCGTTAGTTCGTATCGTTATTATTTTATTTTCATCAGCATAAGGTAAAATTAACGGTTTTAAATTAAGTACAGACTCTAAGCTATAGTTTGTATTGTCTAATGTGTTGTTGTTAATGTGTTGTGTACTGTGCTTGTGGTATAATGGCTCCGTAGCTCTCGGCCTGTTTTCAGTCTCTGTGTAACAGAATCAACACACCAGGTTTAAACTAATACTGTACCTGTAGATTCTAATACTAATGTCTGTCTGTGTTCACACACCAGTTTATATTTTAGTTTGTGTGTTTGTAAGACAACCTGACTTTTGTTGAGCACAAATAAACTATAGTAGTGCATTTTCGTAACCTTGTGCAAATTAAATCTGTTGAACTCGTGAATAAAATCTGCCTCATAATAACTGATGTAATGTGTTTCAAAAACATGTTATAGTGTAGAAAATACATTTAGCATTTGTAAATTATCCTAAACACTTAAAGGAGACATACAGTCTCAATTTTGCATAGGTTAATATGATTCTTTAGGGTCCTAATGAAAAGTTTGTAATATACTTTAATAAAAAATTCTCAATTGTTGTGTAAAAAAAACATTACTTTTACCTGGTAAAAAGTAGCTCTGTTCTCAGCAACCTGTTTCAGTACATGCTCCTTTAAATGTTAATGACCTCTACTGAACCCGCCCCCCAGTTCTGTGGGGCGTGTCTTCACAATACAAGTGGGGTATAGCTTTGACAACAGTTAAAAATATTTAAAAAACAGTTAAAAATAATTTTACATGATGTTAGAATTATTTTATATATAAAGGAGTTATTTCTAGTCTCTTGCTCTCTTCCTCATAGATCTGATATTAACGTGTTAAATCTTCCCTGCTGCTTATCTTCCTGTCTCCTCTTGCATCTGTTCATTCATGCTCACCTTCCCATACTCTGTCCCTCTCTCTCCCTCTCTCTCTCTCTCTGTCTCCTTCCACTTATCTTCCTCTCCTTTGATTCAAATTCAAATTTTATTTGTCACATACACAGTCATACACAGTATGATATGCAGTGAAATGCTTATACGACAGCCAGTGACCTTAAAAATAAAATAAAAGCATACGTAAGGAATAAATATCAATAAAAAGAAATACTAAAGAAAATAAATTTAACTAGTAAAATAGTTGTACAAATATACAATGTACAAATGAGGGCATAATAAAAATCTTACAAAATATAGGGGATATATATATATATATATATATTATTATTATTTTATTATAAATATATATATATATATATATATATATATAGTTATATACTGTATGTATATAAAAGTTTACATGTGAATCTGGTTGTAAAACTTTTTTGACTTCCCAGACCGGGAATCGACCTTGAGTTGCTGCACTGAGAGCACCGTATCCTGACCACTAGACCACGGAGGATTAATGGCTGCCGCTTGGAAATGCCGGCTATTCAACCCGCGACCTTATACACGCGAAGCATTGTTTTTTCGGGATCTCACCAGGACATTTACAATGGTTAATTTGTAGTAACATATGTCTATAGCACAGGCGTTTAGTCAAACATATTTATACCGATCTTTTGCTGTTAATAAACAGAGACCTTTCTGACAGACAACGTGTGTGTGTGTGTGTGTGTGTGAATGAGTCATATAGATGTCGGGAATAGGACATCATACACGCGAAGCATTGTGTGTGTGTGTATGTGACTGAGTCTCTCCTGGTGTCAGAAAAGCTTACCGAAGCATAGCGCACTCGCCTCGTTACTAAACGAACTTTAGAAAAACTTTATAAATATGTAGTGCAAAAAGCATGTGCCTTAAGCAGGAATCAAACCCGGGTCTCCCACGTGAAAGCACAGAATCCTAACCACTAGACCACCACAATACAGCAACAAACTGCACTCATGTAGGCGCCATTTTGCTCCAGTGTAGAAAAACAATGGCCGACGGCTCTTTTTTTCACTCGGGGCGGGTCTTTGCTAAAACACCAGTGTCAATCAACTGTAGTAGGAGCGGCCTCTGTCGGTGTGACTTCACACCGACAGGCTTTTGAAAACGGCCTGATTTCAGAAGGGGCATCTTATATTATTAAATGAAAAGAAAATCGCTAGGCGGCTCTTTATTACTGTAGAGTGGTTGTGTACACCCTCTCCTAACACACAATGCAGTCCAAACAGCTTGAAAAAGTCCATGTAGCACCGTAGGTGCCCTTTAATGTACTGGTGTAACACATTTGCAGTACAGTATTGTAGGCGGGGCGGCGGCTTGCGACCGTCGTGCCTTGCGAGAGGTGTTCTTTTTGTGTTCACCCTGTTTGGGACGTGTGTTTAGGTTAGTGGCTTCGGCCAAGTTTGAGTCTGTGTACATGTGTGTTATCTCTACGTGTGTATGTGCTGCATTCTGCTACCGTCCTCCAGTTCTAGCTAATAGCTGAGTGTGTGTGTGTGTGTGTGTGTGTGTGTGTGTGTTCCCAGTCATTACATTGGGTAGGCACCAAACTCACTCGTCCTCCAAGTTCCCTGCTAGCGTCGAAAAACGCTACAGTAGTATAGAAGGTTGTGTGTACTGTATGATACAATAAAGTATATTTGTATTAACCACAAAGTGTACTTTTCTTAGTATTTGTAATTGGCCAGAAGTATAACACAGTATACAGTAAAAATAAAAATGTAATACAGTAAAAATAGCTGTAATGTACTTATAATACATTAAATATATACTTAAAGTGTATTAATAATACTGTCAGGTATGTACGTTAGTACACACAGCCATATACTTTAAGTGTACTAAAGTATACTTAAAGTTGTTCCACTTTAGCACACAAAAATATACTTAATACACTTAAAATTGTGCTTTTCTACAATTTAATTACAACTTAAATACACTTAGTACAAAATTAGTTGTTCCAAAATAGCAAACTTCAAGTATACTAGTCATTAGTCTGCTGCAAGTACATTTAAGTCTGCATTGGCACGCTAGGATTTAATATACTTAGCATACTTTTTTTTTTTACTTGGGTACTGGTTTTCATTGTAATGTTTTCTTTTTTAACTAGATTTATTTTTACTTTCATATACACAAACCTGACCTGCAGCAAAAGTAAACTGCTAACAGACTTGAACCAGGTACATTCAGTACTAAAGCGCATGATACCAAGTGCCACACCACTGTAGGGCTGAGGGGGGACTGGAGTTTGGTCTTTCCTGCTACAGGACAATGCTCTTGTTTATTTATTTTATAGACCTTTTCACCTTAAAGTAAACAACCCTCATCTACAGCCAACATTAAAAGAACACAGATTTGAAGCCAGCAAGAGGAGGAAGTGTTTAGAAGAAGAGCTGGTGGAGGATCAACATCATCACTTTTATGGACGTTCTCCCAGTAACAGGAAGTGGAGCTCTGAGAGCACCAACCAACCAACCACACACACACACACACACACACACACCACATACCTGTACACACCTTCAGAAGGCTAGTAGAGATTCATGGCTGTTTTGGGCCACAAGGGGGCGCCACTAAATCATAGGCAGGTGGTTTTCCTCTTATGGCTGATCAGTGTGTGTGTGTGTGTGTGTGTTTGTGTGTGTGTGTGTGTGTGTGTGTGTACTGAAATTTCCTACTTCTCAGGAACTCATGAACAGTTGCACATACCCCACATGACATTCATGAACATTGTACATTTACACATTTGAACGTTGCAGATTATGGACATTTATGGACCATGGACATCTACACACACACACACACATTTGTACAGTTCCTGAACATTTCCATTTATTTCCATGTAAATTCATCTTTATATTTTTTGTGTGTATATATATGTATATCATTAAAAAAATATACAGTGGTGTGAAAAACTATTTGCCCCCTTCCTGATTTCTTATTCTTTTGCATGTTTTGCACTTAAATGTTTCTGCTCATCAAAAACCGTTAACTATTAGTCAAAGATAACATAATTGAACACAAAATGCAGTTTTTAAATGAAGGTTTACGTTATTAAGGGAGAAAAAAAACTCCAAATCTACATGGCCCTGTGTGAAAAAGTGATTGCCCCCCTTGTTAAAAAATAACTGTGGTTTATCACACCTGAGTTCAATTTCTGTAGTCACCCCCAGGCCTGATTACTGCCACACCTGTTTCAATCAAGAAATCACTTAAATAGGAGCTACCTGACACAGAGAAGTAGACCAAAAGCACCTCAAAAGCTAGACATCATGCCAAGATCCAAAGAAATTCAGGAACAAATGAGAACAAAAGTAATTGAGATCTATCAGTCTGGTAAAGGTTATAAAGCCATTTCTAAAGCTCTGGGACTCCAGCGAACCACAGTGAGAGCCATTATCCACAAATGGCAAAAACATGGAACAGTGGTGAACCTTCCCAGGAGTGGCCGGCCGACCAAAATTACCCCAAGAGCGCAGAGACAACTCATCCGAGAGGCCACAAAAGACCCCAGGACAACATCTAAAGAACTGCAGGCCTCACTTGCCTCAATTAAGGTCAGTGTTCACGACTCCACCATAAGAAAGAGACTGGGCAAAAACGGCCTGCATGGCAGATTTCCAAGGCGCAAACCACTTTTAAGCAAAAAGAACATTAAGGCTCGTCTCAATTTTGCTAAAAAACATCTCAATGATTGCCAAGACTTTTGGGAAAATACCTTGTGGACCGACGAGACAAAAGTTGAACTTTTTGGAAGGTGCGTGTCCCGTTACATCTGGCGTAAAAGTAACACAGCATTTCAGAAAAAGAACATCATACCAACAGTAAAATATGGTGGTGGTAGTGTGATGGTCTGGGGTTGTTTTGCTGCTTCAGGACCTGGAAGGCTTGCTGTGATAGATGGAACCATGAATTCTACTGTCTACCAAAAAATCCTGAAGGAGAATGTCCGGCCATCTGTTCGTCAACTCAAGCTGAAGCGATCTTGGGTGCTGCAGCAGGACAATGACCCAAAACACACCAGCAAATCCACCTCTGAATGGCTGAAGAAAAACAAAATGAAGACTTTGGAGTGGCCTAGTCAAAGTCCTGACCTGAATCCTATTGAGATGTTGTGGCATGACCTTAAAAAGGCGGTTCATGCTAGAAAACCCTCAAATAAAGCTGAATTACAACAATTCTGCAAAGATGAGTGGGCCAAAATTCCTCCAGAGTGCTGTAAAAGACTCGTTGCAAGTTATCGCAAACGTTTGATTGCAGTTATTGCTGCTAAGGGTGGCCCAACCAGTTATTAGGTTCAGGGGGCAATTACTTTTTCACACAGGGCCATGTAGGTTTGGAATTTTTTTCTCCCTAAATAATAAAACCCCTCATTTAAAAACTGCATTTTGTGTTTACTTGTGTTATCTTTGACTAATAGTTAAATGTGTTTGATGATCAGAAATATTTTGTGTGACAAACATGCAAAAGAATAAGAAATCAGGAGGGGGGCAAATAGTTTTTCACACCACTGTATATATTTCTTATATATATTTTTATATTTTGTTCTATTTATTTCTTGTTTTTAATGTATTAATTTATTTATTGGTTTTACATTTTTAAGGTCACGGGTGGTCGTTTAAACATCTCACTGCATATCGTGTCTGACCGTCTATGTGACAATAATTTTATTTGAATTTCGAGTTGTATCATTTTAGCATTTCATTGTAAAATTATTTACATGAAATTAGAACTGCTTGTTTTAATTAGCCAGTGCTCAAGTATACAGTATTGTCTTAAATTAGCATAGAAAACATAACCCTGATGAAGGTGATGGTTAAACAGTGTTACATCTTTGACTTAAATATGTAAACATTACAATTCAGTCTCTGTGAGATCATATGTTTAAAAAAATCACAAAACAGAAACATTCTGATTGTCCAGACAGATGAGTTCATGACGTCTGCTCGTGTTTCAGCCTTTTCTGTGACGGTTCTTCTGAACAACTGGGAGCAACGAATCTATTGTATCTATCTATCTACCCATCTCTCTATATCTATCTATCGCTCTATCTATCGCTCTATCTATCTATGCATGTCTAGAGTCTGTAGTTATATATAAGCTCTCTGTATGTCTCTCTGTGTGTGTGTGAGGGAGAGAGAGAGAGAGCACACATAAAGTATATAATAAAGCACTGAAGGTGTTGTTAGTCTCACCATTAGTGACAAAAGGCCAGTTTCCATGGCAACCAAGAGCCACTAAAGATGAGTGTTGATGGATGAATGTGAGAGTACTTTGTGTGTGTGTGTGTGTGTGACGTACATTAATGTGTATTAGTTTTGACAGTGTCTTGATGCTCTGCAGGCAAACAAAGCAGCAGATCAGGAAACAGCGCAGGGAGAAAAACAAAACCGATCCAAACCCAGTGAAACAAACACACTTTAAAGGTCTCCATGTGGAGGTCTCTCATTTCTCTCATTAATGTTTTTTTAAGAAATAAAATACACTAAACAATCAACTGTATGGTATTCATTTTATTATTATAATTTTTTTACATTACACTGAAAAAACAAACATTCAAACTGACATCATCATTTAAAAAAATGCACACAAAAATGAAAAAATCGAACATAAAAAAACTACAACAAAGAGACAGACTAACTTTAGAAATGTAATACTTGTTAATTTAATACAAGTTAAAAACACACAGGCACACGTGTACCAGGTCTATCAGGGAGTGAGGAAAATATCGATCTTTGATTTATTATTTCATTCTTTTTCTTATCTATGAGTGGACAGAGCATTTAGAAATGTAATATTGTTAATTTTATTATGTTCAAGTTAAATATTTCCTGCCTGATCCAGGAAGAATTCTAAGAAATCTTTTGATTTTAAGATCTTTCACCTAAACATTACAGCTGACTTTCTTTACCTTTTCACCATGTGCTTGTATCTCTCTTTAAACTTTGCACAAAATATTTATTTATTATTATTTTTTTAAAGCAATTTTGATTTATTTCAAGTTAAATTTAAATGTAACATCTTTTTAATTTACCTTAATTACATACATTTAATCTCTTTACAGAAGTGAGCGACAGTAGCTATCATGTAGCTAAATCTTTTTAAATCAAGCCGTCAGCTAGCGAGCGTCAGGCAGGAAACTAGCCACAATTCATGCTTTAAAACAAAAAGAAGAAAAAAAAGGGGGTAAAAAGGTTTGTGCTTTGTCTGTTTTTATGCTGAGAATGTAGCTAGAAAGTGGATATAACTAGCCAAGTCAGCTAACACACCCTGACAGCATCAGTTAGCATGTTGTTAGCTTTGTCAGAAAAAGCCCGTGTGTTTCTTTCTAGCTAGTGACATACAGTGACTTTGTCATGAAGCTTTCAGACTTTACAAAAATTGTAAAGCATGAGAAAATATTAAGATAACATAAAAAACCGTATTCAGGTATTGAATACAGATATTGAGGAGAATTTTAACTTGCTGTGTAGCATCTCGTAATCTCTCTCTGTCTCCGTTAGATAAAAATTCAAAGCAAACCGACAAGTGTCTTTTCTAGCTACAGTAGCTAAACACTGGTCCCTCACCATCTTAGCTACCGAGCGTTAATGCTGGATTGGTATTTATTATTATGATTTCACAGAATGCTGGTAGCTAATCAGAAAGCTAGCTAGCTCTTTAACTTTCATCTCTCCAATTTGAAAACGTTTAGCGTAGCGCTACAAAACTAATCCTTACACCTTTTTCCAACCATGCACGTTGATTATGCATGAGCCAGCTAACATTAAAAAAAAACATCTTCCTGCTAGCAAACAACTACGAGCGCTGTGTTATACTGGGCTGACCTGCACCTTCCTGTTCGCTACTTTGCTAACCACATGGTTACCTTCAGACAAAAGCTGAAGTTGTGCGTAGGTTTTCCTGTTTTCTGAAATGTTAGCTAGCAAGCAAATGTAATGGCCACCCTAACAGCCCTTAGGTAATCGCTAACTAGCGGAAACAGTATCTGTGGCATCGGAGCCTCCAAGTGACGAATCCCATTTTTTTTGCAGTGAACTGGCAGGAGCTAGGGAGCAAGATCTAGCTAGCCGATTTTAGCCGTTTACTAAAACAGTATATTTCATCCTAAACCGGATCATATAGAGAAGGAATAACCATAATCCATGTTCGCGTTAAAGTAAGAAGTTAAGGATGTCCGCGCACAAACACCAACACAAACTGTATATACATCAAAAATACAAAAATAAGGCACCGTTAGCGAGTTTCTGAAGTTTCATCCGCTTTGCTATTTCCTCCCGATCTGAGTCAAAACTAGCGCCGCCTGCTGTCCCGTTTCCACGGCGACCATCATCTCTCCTTCTGTCTCTCTCTCTCTGAGTCCCTCCCTCGCTTTCAACGATGCTTCACACAGGTCCAAACCAGGACACAGAGAATCCAACTCCTCCTCTCCTTCGCTCTCTGCCTCTTCTTCTTCTTCCTCGTCCTCTTCAAAAAGACGCTCCAGTCTCTCGTTTATAGCTGAGGATGATGATGACTGTGATGATGATGATGAAGGCTGAAGGTCCCTCTTGTACACACACACAGGAAGCTGCATGTACCTGCTCGCTTCGTAGAAGCAACAACACGCCGAGACGCACTCGTCTTCTTCGTCCTCGTGCAGTAGCCTCAGCCTCTTACGGATCCGGTCCTGATGGATAGAGACGGGTGTGGTTAAGGAAACTGGGGCGGAGCCTGACACAAAAGGCCACGCCCCCTGGAGGAGGATTTCGGTTCGGAGGCGGCGCAGGAGGTTGTTGATGAGAACGGAGCGGCGCAGGAACGCCTCAGGGTCATCTATGAAACGCATTTTGTCCAGAGAGAGGTGAAGCACGTGACTCTGTTCCTCTAACCCTGGGGACACCTACAGGACCGGAGGGGAATTACAGAACTGAATTAATAATGTTTCGTTTGTCTGTTTTAAAGATTTTATTCCTATTGAAAAAAAAAAAGATAAAATAGCACAACAAAAAAGCTGAATGTTTTAATACACTTGCTTATGCATCTTTAAAATACAGAGTGTTAAATACAGGTGTGAATCATCCTGAGCCTAGAGGGGGGCACTTACTTTTAGTAACCTTCTATGCACACGTTTATGCAGATCTGATCCAAGAGATATAACGCAAAATCTGTTACGATTAACTTACGGTGCGACGGTAACTCCTGAAGTTTAGTGGAAGGTCGTCGTCTTCCACATATTTCCTTTTAAAGTAAGCGATTCGCGACATGGTCACATGATGTGTGCTTCCTCTAGAGGGGGGCTCTGGGTAAAAAAACAAAACAAAAACAAAAGTAATTTATTATTTAATACATTTAATACATAAGTTTGGAGTGACTAATTGACTGCATATGTGTGTGTGTGTGTGTGTGTGTGTGTGTGTGTGTGTGTACTGCTGACCATCGTGGAGCTCATGGGTGTCGGCCCTAGATGACGAGTGGGCGGGGCCACTGCATTCTGGCTCCCAGACAGGCTGGTAAATTGTGCATGGAGGTTCAGCTTCATGGTCACAGAAAGGGTTCACGGACAAGACCAAAGTCATCGCTGGCTTCTTCTGTTCACACACACACACACACACACACACACACACAAGTTTTACACTGGAAGTGATATAATGACTTTTCCGGAGAACGAAAGAGAGAGAGTTTTTGTGCTTGATTCCTCTCTCTATCACACACACACACACACACACACACACACACACACACACACACACACACACACTGTGATCTCACCTCATCTTTTCTTGGCAGCACATGACAGATGTTAGAGCTAACAGAATGGAAATAAGGGAAAACTGTAAAAGAGTTAAAGAGTGTGTCAGAAAAACTGGAACAGATACAGAAAAACAAATAAGTAGAGAGAAAGAACGAAAGAGAAATAATAAACAGTCAGGATGTGACAGGAAAATATGTGTGTGTTTGTGGGGGTGAGACAGGGAGAGAGAGTGTGTGTGTGTGTGTGTGTGTGTGTGTGTGTGTGTGTGTGTGTGTGTGTGTGTGTGTGAGAGAAGCAGACAGATGGAGGGAATTAAAAACAGAAAAAGATGAGAGAATAAAGAAAGCGAAAGAAGGAAAGAGGGGGAAAAAAATTAAAGAAAGACAGATGGGAAAATTATATCCAGTCCAGCCAACACCCTTGGCTTTGTGTGTGTGTGTGTGTGTGTGTGTGTGTGTGCTGCAGTAACATGATCGCACTGACACGCCACATTAGTCCTAAAGGAATGTTTTGCTAATGTGTGTGTATGTCTGTGTCTGTGTGTGTGTGTGTGTGTGTGTGTGCGTAAGGGAGACTGAGAGAAGGAGAATGTGAAGGAAATCTGCTAACACTGTTTAGCTAAACTGTGCAGGTACAAGCTGAAGCTCCTGTGCAGTCATGAGAAGGTGAGCGGTGCAGACGGTGCAGACGGTGCAGACGGTGCAGACGGTGCGTCTGTAAACATGCCGAGACGTCTGTACGCATCACTGGGGATTAAAGCAGCGAGTGCGTGTAATCATAGGCAGCTGTGGGGCTTCACACTCTCAACACACTCTCCTGCTCCTGATACAGCTCTAACACACGGTGGTGTGTGTTCCCTCCGTGTCGGATTAGACGAGGAAGAGCTGCGATTATAGAGCGCTACCGCGCACCATGCTGATTACATCATCATCATCATCATCAGCAGCAGCAGCAGCCGCGGGGACGTCTGGCCGCGGGAGCGAATCAAGGCTTCAAGCCCCTGTGAAATGCCTGTACAGTCCTGATTTGATTTAAAAAAGAAACACACACCGCTTTCTGATCAGGAGCAGGTGTGTGTGTGTGTGTGTGTGTGTGTGTGTGTGTGTGTGTGTGTGTGTAAGCGTGTGTATTTGTTAAATCTCATTTCAATCCCGAATCTCATCTTCACACGGATAGAGGCATGATGAGTCCCTGGCAAAAAAATCAGGATGTGTGTGTGTTTGGGGGGGGGGGGGGCTGGGGGGGTCATGGGGGGTGAGAGGGGTTGTCTGGCTGTGTGCATCTTGTGTGTAAACAACTTTTGGAAAAGTGACACACATCACAGGGGGAAAAATCCTCAATTTGACTCTCTCTCTCTCTCTCTCTCTCTCTCTCTCACACACACACACACACACACACACACACTTTCACTTCTATCTTGTGCACAGAGAGAGTGACAGAGAAGGATGAAGTAACAAGAGAAAAGCGAGACAAAGACAAAGAAAGACAAATGAAATGGAGAGGGAAAAAGAAAGAGAAAAAGAAAGAGAGCAAACAGAAGGAGAAAAAATTAGAAGGTAAGATAGATAGATAGATAGATAGATAGATAGATAGATAGATAGATAGATAGATAGATAGATAGATAGATACTTTATTCAACCTGAAGGAAATTCCAGAAGAGAGGGAGAGCGATAGAGAGATACAAAAAGAAAAACCTGAGAGAGAAAAGGAGGAGAAAGTAGAAACAGAGAAACAAAGAGATGATAAAAATGAGAAAGGAGAGAAGTAGAGAAAAAGTAAGACAAGCAAAGAGTGAAGAAGGGATAGTGTGATAAAGAGAAAGAGAGAGAGAAAAGAAAGAGAGAATGAAGATAAATAGAGCAAGATGGAGAGAGAAAATGATGCAGACGGACAGAGAGAAGGAGAGACTGTTTTTCCTCCTGAACCTTTTCCTCCTTCGTCTGTCTTTTCCACTCCGGAGGCCAAATAGAGAGACAGCTGTGTGTGTGTGTGTGTGTGTGTGTTCCCTCCTGTGACTCATTAGCTGTTCAGAGCCTTAAGTGTGTGACTGGAGGAATCCATTTTGATCATAACAGATACGGTTCTCACACACACACACACACACACACACACACACACACACACACACACACACGGTTAGTGTTGCTATGCTTTCCTGTGGTTCAGTGGTTTACACTCAGCCCAGCGATGCGTTTGGATTAAAATCTAATTATAAAGGGGGTGTGACCACATGGGGAAGGGGCGTGGCCACACATGCAGCCTCTAAACATGCAGTAATTTTTTTAAAAATGTGAAATGAAAAATCCCATCATATAAAATATGATATAAAAATAAAAATATGAGAAAACATGTCCGTTGACTATTAGAAGTTTATTTTTAAAATCACATAAGACTAACCTGTATACATTCACTTACCGCTATTATTAATATTTTTCATTTAAAAAACCTGATCCGTATTTTGCCAATCCAAAAATTTTATGTTTTGTAAAGACACTATTAAGCTCGTCCTGCCTCAAAAAAAAAAAGATAATTTCCATGATTTGACCAATCTGATGTTCTATTTGTAGGAAATCATACAGCTCTCCATACCAGCAGGGGGCAGCACTCTGTATGTGTTAAAAATTTGACACAAATTTCGAGTGATATTTTGAAAGTTGTGCTTTTAAGAAACTTGTTGTACCTTCATTTATGTCCAGGGTTAACTCTGTGAAAATTGTTTGAGACGGATCTCATCAGGAACTAACTTGCGAATAGACGTGCTCTGGATATAACGCTGTGTGTAACACATCACAATGATAACAGAGTTTAGCTGATCACAAATTTTAAACCAGTGACTCGTGTCTACAGGGTGGAGCATGTGGCGGTGTTTCAGACGCCTTACATCAGTTGTTTACTTGCTAACGATCGGTTACATCAGACTCCTGCACACTGCTGACCTGCTTACGAGCGTCTGATAAACAGCACACTCGCGCTCAGTGACCTCAGGACGTTTATACAGCAGGTTTATCTGTAGCACTTAAAAGCATTATGTTGCAATTAAACTGATGATGCATTTCCTAGCCATGAGCGATGGAAAGTCTGAGTACTGTATATGCTTAGTAAATATAATTAAGCTAGAAAATTTGATTTTATGTGAAACATATTTTTGTTTAAATCCTAATATCAGCCTGAATTTGCTTTTAACGAGCTGCCTGAATGAAGTTAAGGTTAGATATTCATCTCAACACGCTACAGTACGAGTGTGCAATTAAGCATGTATTGATTCTACTGCAATGATAATAAGTCAGTAATATCATTTATAAATTATTTATATGTAGTATATATCATAATATCTTTTACATTGAAGAATATATGTAAATTAGAACTTTCATATTTAATTCGTTGCATATTTGAAATATTTTGTTTTTTTCAAAACAAATCATGTGTTTTAATGTGAGCTGCATTGTCATGTTGATTTTTTACCTAAATAATGAATTTATTTAAAGTCGTATGTGAATATTTATGCTAAATATCAGATTAATTTGTATTTCTGACCCAGCCCCCTAGCACAAGGTGTGTATTAAAAAAAAAAAAAAGACTAATTATTTGTAACTTGATTTTCGCTTCCTACCTTCCTATCTGGACAGTACATGTGTGTGTATACGGTTCTGATCAGGATTCTGTGCTCAAGTCTGGAAGAGTGAGCGCAATCTCTTATTCAGCATCATGTAGATTCTGCATATAATGCTCAAATCAATGACGATCCGTCATCAAAAGTATTGGCACCCCATGCAGTGTCTGTAAACACTGTACATAAAACAAGATACAATGATGTAAACTGATATGGAAGTCTACAAACATTTCCTGCCCAAACATAATACCAGTGTGCAAAATTATTGGCACCTCCTAGAAACAGAACCTCTATTTACAGGCACCTTCCTGGTAGAGGCAACCAGGGTTTTTGTTTGTTTGTTTGTTTGTTTTGTCCCTCCCCTTTTGTATGCAGCCCTAAACATGCCTATAGTGTTCATAGATTAAAGTTACATCTGACAACAAACAAGTTAAAAGGTAAAAAAAAAAAAAAAAAAACATTTTCGGCTATTTTTCTTTTTCCCCCCCTTTATTAAACCAATGCATTACTCACTCGGGTGTATCGTGTGTGTCGGTACTGTATAAGTGTGTGTTCTGATTCTGCAGCGCGAGATTAAAGCACACACTCGGTTACATCAGCTGTGTGGGTGTTAGACTGTATTTTATTCGAGTTTTTTTTATTGATATGCATTTCAATTAATATGCATCATTAAGGCTAACAGTGTTCACTAAATGCAGAAAAACAAAAGGCTTGTGTGTGTGTGTGTGTGTGTGTGTGTGTGTGCGCGCGCATTAAAATGACATGCGGTTTAATGAGTGCACTGAACACACTTCTGATTTGTATGCACGCAGGTACGCGTTAATAAAACACACACACACACACACACACACACTTACCTGGAGCTGCAGGGATGCACGTGTCCAGACTTGTTCCGTTGACTGTAATAAAACTGCAGAGAAGATAAAGAGATCCTGCGCGTGACCAGGGAATAAAATCCTCGGTGTCTCCGGCACTGCGCGCGCACTCAGCGGGGAAACACTGTTGTGTGTGTGTCTTTAGGTTTCTGCCCCGCTCCGTGGTGTGTGTGTGTGTGTGTGTGTGTGTGATGTCCTCACTGCGGTGCACTCAGACTGTTTCCCTCCGTCGGTTCCACAAAACAAAAGCCCGCGTCGCTCGTGTGGCGGAATGTCTCGCGCATCCGGTGACCGCGCGGCTCCATAGGCTCCTCCGGGACACCGAGAGCAAACACCGTCTCCCAGTGCTCCCCCCCCCTCTCTCTCTCTGTGTGTGTGTGTGTGTGTGTGAAGGTGGAGGAGCGGAACACTGTTACATCTCACACGCGACGCTTCTGTTCTTCTTTGGACGCCTTTGATCTTCCTTTTTAATAATAGCTGCTCGCGCTACTCACGCGCTCCGCTTTGCTCCGGTGAAACCGAGAATTACACACACACACACACACACTTTCCCTATTCACCCCTCACCCTTTCCTTAATCTCTCTCTCTCTCTCTCTCTCTCTCTCTCTCTCTCTCACACACACACACACACACACACACATTACCTCACCATTATTTTTCCAGATGTCTGCATCAGAACGTCAGGAGCAGAAATACTGCGAGTGTATCCAGTTTTGTTGCTCTCCTTCTGTCTGGGTAAAATGTGTTACAGTGTAACACCTCAAACACCACCATCACCCCCCCATCACCCCCCACCCGCCCCCATCACCACCACCCCTGGTGCAGCAGGTACAGGTAGCGCTGTGGCCCTGCAGCACCTCCAGGGTCCGGGTTTGATTTGGGTCCGTGTTCGTGGAGTTGGACATGAAGACCTGAAGAGGAGGGACGCTAACTGGTGTTCCTAAGTTGATGTGTGTGTGTGTGTGTGTGTGTGTGTGTGTGTGCCGGATTGGTGCCCTGTCCAGGATGTCCTCCACCTCATGCCCTACATCTCTTGCCTTGCCCTCATGTCCAAGTGACAAAACAACAAGCGATTATTCATCTGCTCACCAGACTTTAGCTACACTTACAGTAAAACATCATCCAGACGATCATCTTCAACACTTCCTATGGAACATGCAGGTCGGCGTTTCCTCGGTTTCTACCTGCAACTTATTGCTGACAAAATAGAAACGTAAAAACAGTTTAATCTTTAAAAATGTGCTTTATAAATAAACTAAACCTAAAATTAAACCTTAATCTTAATCTTATCCCGTCTTGTAGAAACGCTCATCAAAATCAGTGTTCTACAGCGTAACACCTCAAAAACAAGCTTCATCAGCAATGCTTATTATTAATTTTTAAGACTTTGAATATTTTTATCTTCTGGGTTTTAGAGAACCTAATCCCATCGTACTGTAAGTCAAGCACTGCTTTCAACTATTAAAGCATTTCTAGTCAGAAGTAAGAACAGAAGTGATCTGGATGTACAGAGTAAAAGGAACATTCTGTGTAAGATTTCGTGTCCTTGACATTTTCCCTCTTACTGCTCGTTGCTCACACACCAGTGAAGAGTCACATCAAATAAAAACACACAGACATCATCAGACCTTAGAAGTCTTGTTTTTTTTTTTTTTTAAAACAATCACATACAAATTTTTTTCATTTTCCATAAATCACTTGCTCACATCATTTACAAATCCGATGAACTTATACATACATTGCTGTAACAGTGTAAAATCTTCCTAGAGGAAAGTAAGGCACCGAATAAATCGGTGGATAATTTCATCTGAACGTGAAAAAAAACGACCAGGCAAAAGTACGTTTAAAAAAAGTCAATTAAATAAACCAGACATGTGCTGATTCTTCATTGTTTGTGTATTATAGTGATACTGTTTCAGTCTTCAATGTTTTAAAATTCTGTTTAGAATGAGCCCAATAGGAGCCCAAAAATATTGGCTACCTACAGTAAGTTGCTTTCTTGTTACCACAGCAACACCAGGCTTTATTTATGGTGGTGGACACAAATACATTTTGTTGTAAATCTGATCATTTTGATTCATACACATTTTCTCACATTTCATACACATTTCCATAATTTTCTTACGATTCTGTAAAGCTGCTTTTTGCAACAATGACTATTGTTAAAAGCACTATACAAATAAAACATTATTTCATTTAATACATTTTAATTGTTTACAGAGAAATGTAAATCAGTTGTGCTATGACCACACTTGGATCATTTCATAATAAATCAACCAAAGGCACAACACTTCTCATGGTGACCAAATCGATACTGTACATACTTTATAATACTATACATCACTATACTCTATACTACTGTATATACAATTCATTATACTATATACAATAGAGAAATAGAATTCAGTTACGAATAGTGATTCTTTTGTGTGGCAATTCATTTATCGGAAGACTGACTGAATTTCTTTTTCAATTAATTCATGTGTGTTTGCCTTTGAAGTGGTAAAATGCAATCTACTGTATATAATCCTTTAGGTGATGTGCTCTAAACAGTCCACGCAGCAAATCGCTTATTTAGAACTGTAATGAAATCTGAAAAAAGCTAAATATTAAATCTCGATATTTATAAAATTGCGATGAATCAAAACAACACCTGCATATCGTGATAATCTCGTATCGCGTGCTCCTTGGCAATTCCAAATCCTACTATACTATATTCCTATTCCATAGGGCCAGGTAGGTCTGTGGGCAAAGTGAATAATGGGTAGACTTCCTTTACTGGGTGAAAAAAAAGCCATTTTTTGGTCAGTTATCAAGCAAATTCACCATGTGGCCAGTTAGTGAAGGTAATGAGATATTATTTGCACAAATATTTTAGCTTTATTGTCTTAAAATTCCATTATATTTTTCCATCTCCTCCACTATGTTCAAGCTGCTCTTTATAACAGATGTTTCTGCCTTAAAACAACTGAGGAACTACATCTGGTGCCTTCATCCATTTCCTCAACAGGCTTGTTTTTCCTATTTGCATACATTTGTTTCAGTGAATGGCAACTGCAGAAAATAAATGTATAAACGACACATAATTGCTTCCTCTAGGCAACCCTGGGCAATAAGCTTACCACAAAGCTGCAAAACTTCACCAGCTTCTGAACGTACCATGGAGGCATCTGACTAAACTGTCGCATCGTAAGTCAGACCTGTTGCATCAACTAATTTAGCGATGACATACAGTAAAGCAAGACGACGCTGGCCTCGGTCACACAAACATCATGTGTAAGTTTCTGGAATGAAGAATGAGACGTTGTTATAATACATTAGTTCAGACTTATGAGGCAACAGCTGAGTTGGTCACCACGAGACGCTTGGTTGAATTTGTATGAAATTACCTTTTTGCTAATCAACTTCTGTTTGGCATTTTTATAATGTACACGTGAGAATGAAGAAACTCTGAGTTACTGAAACTTCTGCAAATCTGGCGAGAATGTTTTTGTTCACTTTGGCTACGGGGAAACATTCACACACAGCTTGATAAACGATGCTCATTTGTGCAGTAAGTATTGCAATATATTTATCAGCACATACAGTACACACACACACACACACCCACCCACCCACCTTGAGAAAGTTGGAGGAATTAAAAAACAGCTCTGATCCTAAACATTGTGGATGTTCCTGTGCTCGCTTTTAAAATACATAATTAAAGTTTTTTCCCTTTTTATGCTGGTGATTCGTAGTTGTAAACGTGTGCTGATCCAAACACGTCAAAACAAGATTCTTTTTGTAATTACAGGCTGGCCGGGAGAAATGCCCACTTCATGTCCTGAATAACATTGAAAAGCATTAAAGGAAGGAAAGAAGATTGTGGTAATGATTAGTTTAAGTGAGTGAATTAATGCAGGTTTATTAAAAACGAGTAAATGTAGTCAAAATTTAAAGAAACTTGAAAGAAAACGCAGTGAAAAATGTTTCATATTTGCCTTATTGTAGCGCATCCAGTGTTCGCTAAATGTTAGTTTATAACTATAAACAAAATTTCTTTTAACTAAATCACTGCCACTTCTGCTAAGTTACCTTTTGTCAGCCACCAAGTTAGCGGTAGATGAATGAATTAAATAAAATCAGGTGGGGCTAGCTCATACTAGCTCGCTGCCTAACATTAGCAGTTAGTCCAAGTTAGCTATCTGACTATTATTATTATTATTATTATCTTAAAAAGAAGAATATAAATGAAAAACATGTCAGAAATCCTGTCAGGTTAGGGCTAAGTTCGCATTAGGTAGATGGTGAACATTTCTAATGACGGTTATGAACATTTATAAATATGAATGAAAAATATCCTGTCACAATTCGTGTCACGTTAGCACTTTATCCGATTAATGTTATCATGATAACATTAGCTATCTGGCTAACATTAATAAATATTATTAATCATACTATTATTTATTATACTATAATTGTTATATTATAATAAATAATGCTTTAAAAAATAATGAATTTTTTTGTGAAAGGTTGGGTGTTTATGAAGATATTTATGAATATGAAAACAAAAACATCTCATCAGAAATACTACCTGAATATGAACATAAGTATGAATAAAAAAACTAATAGTCAGTTTAACTAACTGCTTAATGCTAGCAGGTTTAACGATGATGAATTTGAACATTTAAAAATAATAATTAAAATATCCTGTCGGAAATTGTGTCAGGTTAGCATTTTAGCTACCTTGTTAATGTTAGCAGGATCATATTTGCTATCTGAACATCATTTAAAAAGAATCTCATCAAAAATCCTGTCAGATTAGCTCATGTTAGTTAGCTGAAGATTATTAAACAAGAATGAATGTGAAGACTAGATGGATAACAGCAGCAGTTAGGAAAATCTAGAAATGAATAAATACATTATGTGAGCTGAATAGAGTTAACTACCAATCCTGTTAGCTTAGCTACAGAATGCTACACACAAAAATATGCAAAATTACATTATGACTTTCAATTGTTTGCCTCGTGTGTGCGTGTATGTGAGACAAAGAGAGTGTGTGTGCGCCTGAGTCTCTTTCACAAGGTGTGTTTTTGTGGCATTTGCAGAAAAATGTGCTTGTTTCATCAGAGATCTGCAGCTATATTTCTTTCTTCCCCCCTTTTTTTTTTTAAAAACAAAACACACAAATGTCATTAATCTTTTCCAGAGATGCTGATGCAGCAAAGCTCACGGCACAAAATGGACAGAGACAGCAGAATACACACACACACACACACACACACACACACACACACACACACACACACACACTGTGTTTTCTGTCCCCTGTTTTAACTCCAGCCACTAGAGAAGGCAAGGACACACAGTAAACCTGGAGAGGAAATGTTTCAATAATTCATTAATCCTAACTAACGATGACACAAAATAAAAACTAAAGCCTGCAAAATTTGCGAACGTTGGCTCACAGAACTCCGTAGCTCGTGTTCTTAAGGATTGGTACAAAAATAGATACGATAAAAATCTTTAAAGCATTTACAGTTTACGTAACAATCACAAAGTAAAACCACGATCGCTCAAAGAAAAAAACAGTGTGACGTATAAATAGCTACATGCTAACATGGCAACCACGAAAATGTTTTTTTTTTTTTTGTATTTGAGAACATAGGTATCACTCTGCCCTCTAGTGGCCAGTCAGCATTTAGTATTTCATGACGCTACTGTAACTTTTGGAAAAACATGGCTGACGAAAACTTGAAAACATTAGTGTATTTTTACGTTTAAATCGCGGCACTCTGACAAACATCGCCACTGCTGATAAAGATCAAACAGTCTAGGTTGTTAGCAACTTCTTAAACTTTGTTTGTTTTTGTTTTTAATTAGAGGAACAAACCTGATGTGTATTTGCTAATAACGTTTGTGTAGCTAATAACTAGCTAGCAAGCTTGCTAAGCTAGGACTAGCGACATTTTTTTTTTGAAAAAGTTAAATGTTTGTATTTTGTTAATAAATGCACTTTTTTTTCCCATTTGAAAACATTGTGCCATTACTAATAAAATTCATCTTCTGATGGTCTTTTCTGACCTGCAACAAACATTGTTAGTGCTAGTGTGTGTGATCAGTGCTGGAACACCGGATGCTCAGCTGATGAAGTCAAACAATTTCTATGCAGCTGCTTAAGAACTCACTAAAGCTCAACTTTATAGCAACGAGTGCTGCTGTTGTGTTTAACCAATTAGGCGAGGGTTTCATTAAGGGGATGCTGTTTAATTGTAAAACATAGAACCAAATTAGTTCCAGCTCAAAGTCAAGGGGTAAGACTAAAACAAACAAACAAACAAACAAAAAAAAAACAGGGAAAAAAAAGCTTATGTGGGCGGGGCCACAGGGTTTGGACCGGAATATTAATGCTTGTTCTTTCTAAAACACCACGTGTGTGTGTGTAGACCTCGGGTGTGTAAACGCTGTCACTGATCCGCTGTTTGTCCTGTCTCTTGCTCTCAATTACATGAATAATAAACTGGAAATAAATTATATAATAATAAATAAATAAACAATTAATAATGATAACAGAAATCAATCTCCTGCATTAAAGGTTAACATGTTTTTTTTTTTCATTCATTACCATAATGCACTGTGGGTTTAGAGTGTTTTTTTTTTTTTTTTTATCATTCCTCAAACATTCAAGGCAACAGAATGGCTTCAGGTCCTTGACCGTTTCCCAGAATGCACCACTCTGCTGATTTCCCCCTCGTCTCTTTTTCTTATCATCATCATCGTCACGGCTTGAGAACTTCCTGTTTGACGTATTTTATCGTTCATTGCTCACACTCACACACACACACACACACACACACACACACACACACACAGATATTTCCCATAATGCACTGCTCTGGTGTGTTGAGTTCTCCGTGTCTCCCTAATTATCATCACAGCTCCAGAATTAATTTCCACTTGTTTCTTTTTTCCTGACCTCCACCTTCCTCGTCATCCTCACATTCCTGTGATGTAAAAAGGCGGGGCCGACGTCACACCCGTGGTGAGATATTTCCCATAATGCCCTGCTTTGAGAGTTTTTTTAATTTTTATTTTACTTTTCTTCACTCTCAGGGTTTGTTTCCCATAATGCCTTTCTCTTTTTCACTGTCATTTCATCATCGTCGTGGTTGAGATCATAATCGTGGCCATGACGCTCCCTAAGACTCGAGCAGACTGTGCCATCGACACACCTGCTGTCCTTTCGACTCCTTCATCTGAGTCCAGTGCATGAGCTCGTCCTCGCCCGAGCTGTTCAGGCCCAGAGAGATCCAGCCGATCATCTCCTTGCGCTTGATGCTGCGTTTGTTGTAGACGGAGAGGATGAGCGTGACGTCCGACAGCTGGAACAGCGCCACCTGGAACACGAAGGTCTCTCTGTAGGTGGGGTTCGGCTGGCCGCGGCAGAGCGACGTCTTACACTTGGACATTTCCTGACCCATGGAGTTCAGCAGGGTCAGCTTCACGTACGTGTCTAGAATGAGGAGGAGGAGGAGGAAGAGCAGTCGTGAATGCAAACAATAAAACAAGAACATGGTTTATATAATATTTTATTAACAATAAAGCATGAAGCAATGCTAATGTTACCACCTATAGCAACCGTCTGTGTCACTCCTCTTACACCACAGCACTCTGAAAGCACTCGGGGATTTATTAAAGAGCAACATGTCAGATGTTTTAAATTACTAAGAAACCGCAAAGAAGCGTAAACTCCTCGGTCCTGAGGTTCCGTCTGAACGTCAGACATGGGTTTGAGACCCAGGACGCGCCCTGTTAAATCATGACATCATCAGGTTTCTCACGATTCTTTACTCTTTCCTCATTTATCAATCTTAAATTCGCTGTACTTAGTTTAGTCTACTAGATTCAATAAAGAGTCTTGAATCTTGAAGCGCTGTTGCAGAAAATAACTCATGAACTCATGTTCCAGGTATAATTCATAGAAAAAGAAATAAAACGACGAGACGCCTGCAAGGTCAAACATCAGACACCCGGCTGCGGTTCCTTTCACGCGCTCTTTATTAACCGTCTCCTAATCGTCATTGTCAGCTTTGGCGGAAAACCTCTGATTGCTGCATTATCAGTTTCGCTCCGTTGAAGTGATCAGGATTCATTCGCTTTTCCTGAACACGTCAATGAGGGCTGATGCGGTAGGCTCGCCTTTTGTTGTGTGTAAACAGGAAAATAAAAGCAAAGGCTCTTCGATAGACTACACACACACACACACACACACACACACACACACACACACACACACAAGTGGCAGCTGCCTGCCAGGTCCCCCCCTCCTCTCTCTGCTAAAAAAAAGAGAAATTGTATCTGTTTCTTTCTCTCACTCGAATATAAAGTCTCCTCGGGTGAAGTGAGCTGATTTGGCTCGCGCTGGAAAAGGAGCGACTTTGACACCTTAAGTGCTTTAGCGCTGCATTAATGGACCTCCTGCTGACGGAGGTGAAAGGACCGAGCGGCTATTAAATTCGAGTGATTGGCTTTATTGAAAGCGGCGTTGTCACGATCCGAAAGGAGACGGGAGGAAATGCGTAAACGCTTTATTCTGGGAAACAATCTCATTTCTGCACATGGAGAGCTCGCTTCATCGTGTTCGAATAACGATATCTGAGATTAGCCGAAGTTGTAGATACCAATGATGGATTGCAACTTAGGAATAATGTTAATGATGTTAAACGTGCTGTGTCGGCAAATGTGGGCAAAGAACCCAAATCCTGTACTTGAGTAAAGGTAGAGATTCCCTACAGCAAATATTACTCAAGTAAAAGTAGAGGTCTTCCATCTACATGTGTACTTGAGTAAAAATACAAGGAAGTACACACCTTCAAAGTTACTTAAGTATCAGATGTACAGGGTTTGCATCATTAGACATGTCTCGAAGGAAAAGCAAGTCACGCAATTAGGCATAATAGTCAGCACGTGGCGAAATTCCACTTCAAATGCTACACACCGCTCTGGTTATGTAACACAATGCCAGGCAGAATTGCAGTGAAGTAAAAGTACAGACATCTGCTGTACATCTGAATAAAAGTATCCTCTAACTAAACTATTCAAGTAAAGTACCTACGCGTGAATTACAGTATAGTACAGTAACGGGATACATTTCCTATATACATGTACCGAGTACAATAAAAAAAATTACTTTAAGTTAATATTTAAAGCTTCACTACCTAATAGCCGTTTTTAAATACTGTTTATAATTCTGGCGTTTGAAGACAAAAATATATCAGTTTGTATTAATTCAAAAATTAAAACATCATTAAAACATCATATAATTCTCTCAGTAAGTTCCTGTTGTCTCTTACACTATAACAGCTGTAACCACACGCTTTCTCCTGTCCTGAAGATGTGGAAGAACTTACAGTTACAGCTGTACCTCTGACACTGGAGACTCCTTCCACTCATTTACAGAAACCGTCATCTAATCAAATATGAAGCGTCCACTGTACACGTCCCTGTGATGAGCGGCTGCTATGGAAACGATAACCTCATTATATTAATAATATAAACCCGCACTACTGTCAGAGCTGCTGTTATAGAGAATTAATCAACACCTCCTGACCAATCAGAGCGCAGGGTTCAGCAGTGGTGTGGTGCAACACATCTGCAACAAATTCACTACCATTTTCAAATAAATATAGATGCCATGCATACGCACACACCCACACACACACACACACACACACACACACACACACACACACACACACACACAGACGTGATGCTTGTCCTCATGTCTGAGCTCTCTACCAAGAACTTTTTTTTTTTCCGTTTGATCAGTTGTTCACTGGAAAACGGAAGTCATCATTCTTTGTTTATATGTAGCACTTATACTAATACTTAATACTAATGAATGCAAAAGTATGTGCCCTCTTCTGATTTCTTGGTGGCAGTAAAGGAGAGGAAAGGTACTTTTTAAAAATGTTATTTATATACAAATTCAGTAGTTTAACAACATTAATTATCCTAAATGACACTATGTGAGTATTTCTGATATTTGAGATAATTCTTTAAAAACATCTTTGCCCTAGTTTTGTTTCAAGTGTACAAACCTTAGCACGCAAATGTTAGTCCAGTACACTGGGATCTTATTCACCAAAAGCAATACAGAGGACACATCAATACCCGAATCGCACATCATATGCTACAGTCTGAATTTGAATCACTACACCGGTGAGTGAAACGCATGCGGTCAGGATACTCTTGGTGGCGCTCTCAGACACGAGACCCTGCGCAAATATCCAAAACATGCAGACGTTCCACATGGACAGCTACTGTAGGAAGCGAGTGAGCAAGGGGAAGACTCACCTCGGATTATATAAACCTGCCCACCTATCAAGTGCTTTAGACAACAGAACAGTCCATCTGACGAGGAACATGGGCGGGGCAGGCAGATGCAGGGGGGAGGGGGGGGGACAGTGAAAAAAGAGAGAGGGAGAGAGAGAGACAGACAAGGAAGGAGAGGAATGGGTTAATAACCAGAGAGGAGAAAAAACAAAGAGATACGAGACAGAGAAGTGTGTGTAGACTATTTAGTGCAGCAGCAGGTGAGTTGGGCGTGGCCCGGGAGTTTCTCAGGTGTGTTTGTGGAATATTTGGACAGAAACAGAGGGAGAAGAGAGACACAGGTTAGCAGGTTAAACGTTAAATGACATCACGTAAGGTTAGCGCTAGAGTTAGCATTAGTGTGGGTCTAACGAGAGGAATAACGGCGTCATAAACATGACATAATGACTTTTACACACCCCGAGTCACGGTCATGATGTGTGTGTGTGTGTGTGTGTGTGTGTGTGTTTACTGGGTGGTTTGTTGGTGGCCACGTTTTTAAAGTGACACCCCTTGATGACCTCAACAGAGAGGCGGCCCGTGGTGGCGTTGTAAACAAGTCCTAGCAGTATCTCAGGTGATGACCTTTGACCCCCCGACTGGAACGTAGATGCCGTCTCACTGCACGATGCCGCAGACACACTCGTCTGAGACTCGCTGGCCTGAAAAAAACACACACACACACACACACACACACAGAGATAACTCCTTGGGTCCATCCATCAAACCAATCTGTTTTGTCATTAATAGCTATTTATTTTATCAGCTGTGATTTAATAACAAAGTATTTCTTGGTCCCGAATCACACTGTGTTTCCTCTGTAGTGTATGAAGACACACAGACTAATGTAAAACTCCCATAATGCACCATGCCTTTTGTACGGAACAACAAGACAGGGAGGCCTGAAAACTGAAACCATCTGTTCATCCTTATCATTGATCTGTTCATCTACTTGCCCCTCCATCGTCCATCCACCTGTCTCTATACTGTCCATCCATCCATCCATCCATCCATCCACCCGTACATCTCTCCATTATCCAGCCATCCATCCGTCTCTCTATCCATCCACCTGTCTCTCCATCATCTCTTCATCATTCATCAATCTGTTTCTCCACCATCCATCCACCCATCCATCCGTCTCTCCATCACCCATCCATCCATCCATCCATCCATCAATTCATCATGTCTCCCCATCATCCATTCATCCATCCATCCATATGTTTTTCCATCATCCATCCATCCATCCACCCGTAAATCTCTCCATCATCCAGCCATCCATCTGTTTTTCCATCATCCCTACATCCATCTGTCCATCATCCATCCACGTGTCTCTCCATCATCCATTTATACATCCACCCATACATCTCTCCATCATCCATCCATCCATGTGTCTCTCCATAATCCATCCATCTGACTCTCCAATCATCCATCTATACACCCATGTGTCTCTCCATCATCCATTTATCCATCCACCCATACATCTCTCCATCATATATCCATCTGTTCATCCATCCATCTATCTCTCCAATATCCATCTGTCTCTCATCCATCCTTCCATCCATCATCCATCCATCCATCCATCCATCCATCCAATCGTCATCTTACCATCATCCATCTATCTGTCTCTCCATCATCCAGCATCCATCCATCTCACTATCCAACCAACCATCCATCCATCTCTACATCATCCATCCATTCATCTCACCCTCATCCTTCCATCCATCCATCTGACACTTCATCATCCATCCATATACCACTCCATCCATACATCACTCCAGCATCCATCTATTCATCCATCCATTCATCCGTCTCTCCATCCATCCATCCATCCATCCATCCATCCTCCCCATCATCTCCCCATCCTCAATCCTCTCCCCATTCTGTCCTGCCCTCACCGTGGCTCTACAGCAGGGTTCCAGAGGCAGAGGGACGGCCATTTTGCCCTGCAGGTTTAGTTTGGTGAGGTAGAACACTTTCTCTCCCAGCATTTTCTTCTCCTTTTTAATCTTGCTGATGCTGTAGAGACGAAACCGTACGCCGT
>CM060125.1:30889939-30894939 GCA_030522415.1 Channallabes apus | reverse complement strand
TGAATTTGAACCACAGACAGACAGACTAATGAATCAACTACATTAAAGTCACGTTTAAACAGCTGGTGTGTAAAGTTTGAATTGGTGTTAGAGAGAGGGAGAGGGAGGAGAGAGGGAGTGAGAGAGAGGGAGAGAGATAGAGAGGGAGAGAGAGGGAGAGAGATGGTGTAAAGTTACCTAAGTAAAACACAGTATGCTAAGTGCAGTAAATCATCACGTACTAAAGCATACTGTAAGTGTACTTGCTCTAGATTAAGGACTAGTAGACTTGAAGTTTTCTATTTTGGCATTTAAGTTGTAATTAAATTGTACAAAGCACACATTTATTATTAAGTATTAGTACTTAGTACACTTAAAGTATATGACTGTGTGAACAGTATTAATACAATTTAAGTATATATTTAATGTATTATAAGTACATTACAGCTATTTTTACTGTATTACAAATACATGATTAATATACTATGAGTATATTCTTATTGCAGCAGTAGCTGTTATACTTCTGGACAATTATAAATACTCATAAAGTACACTTTGTGGTTAATAGAAATATACTTTATTATTATATCATACAGTACACACAACCTTCTATACTACAGTATTGCAGATGTGTTACCAGTACAGTAACGGTGTTTAGGATAATTTACAAATGCTAAATGTATTTTCTACACTATAACATGTTTTTGAAAAGCATTACATCAGTTATTATGAGGCAGATTTTATTCACGAGTTCAACAGATTTAATTTGCACAAGGTTACAAAAAAAAAAGAAGAAATTGAAAGCAGTACTATATTTTATTTGTGTAAAAAAAGTGAAGTTGTCTCACAAACAAAAATAGAATAGATATACATTTACATATTAATATGTATTAATGTATGTATTAATTCGGCTGCCATGCGGAAGGCCCGGGTCCGATTCCCAGTCAGCGCCCAAACCGCCCCCCCCCCAACCACTGGACCCACTGCCGGTCCCAAAACCCGGATAAATGGGAAGTTTGTGTCAGGAAGAGCATCCGGCATAAAACCTGTGCCAAGTTGTTGTGCGGACCGAATGTTCTGCTGTGGCGACCCCCTGCCGGGGTAGATGGATATATGATATATGTGTACAGTATTATACAGGCACACAGGTATACAGGTAGAGTATTAGTTTAAACCTGGGGTGTTGATTCTAGCTGTTACACAGAGACTGAAAACAGTCCAGAGTATTATACAAGATTTAGCAATAACACATTAAACAATAGATTCTACAGCTTAAACTATGTACTTCATACCAAACTACCCAACAAAAACCATGAAATTTACTTTATGCCAATGAAAATAAAATAACGACACAAACTAACACACACATGATGCAGCTTCCAGGTGTGAATTCAAACTAGAAGCGGAGGACTGGGGAGCCAATCAGGAATCAGACAGTACGAATCTGCCCGCCTCTAGTTTCTGATTGGTTGGTGTTGCCCCTATTCTAGTCTCTGGTTGGCTGGAATAGTGCTGACGCTGCTGCAGTTCCTGCAAGTGTAGCTTTATGATATTGAGCGCGAAGGAGAGAGAGAGAGAGAGAGTCCAAATAAATCAATGAGCTTGAATGCAAAAACTGTCATGATGTGGGTGTAGCGGACTGATGGTGTCGCCGTGGGCTTCACAAAATAAAGAGTCTTTTATTACCAAACAAACTATACACACTAAAACTAAACGAACAAAACACTGGCTCTGGACACATCACAGGGGGTCTGGTAACAAAACACACTCAGGGATTCAGGAGAGCACATTAACATACACATACTCTGGAAAGCTATAGCAATCAACACACACTTACTGCTGATACCCAGGCTCTCGAACACAGACCTACCTGCAGGTGATGCAGGCTCGAACACCGTAGACATACATATAGCCTAGCTCTGTGTTAGAGGCCCTACAGTAGCTATGTGCTGTTACAAAGGCCACAAAGCATTTCTTAAACAGATCTTACAAAGACTCAAACAGACAAACACTAATGCATCACTTACGCGTATGACCAAAGCTCCTTAAGGTGGACTTAAACCTCACACACTTGCTCCTATGAGCAGAGTAGAGCACACACACACACACACACACACACACACACACACACACACACACACACGTAGAGCATACCTAGGCCTAGAGCTTTGATCAAACACAGGGAAATAAACACATAAGAAACTAACCGGGGCGAGTGGAAATTAAAGGACAATAATCACATACCTTTTACTCACAAACAAAGGTAAAACCAAAGATACAATGAATCCCACCAAACACTGAAAACAAACCCTCAGAGCCAGTACAAACATAAACCGTTTTTCAAAAACAAAAGCCCACTAGACAATATTAATGCTCGACCGAGTTTCCCAGAACTACCAGCCTTTTATAAGGTCTCTTAATGAGCCACCTCGGCTCAGGTGAACTTCATCATCACCTGACCGAGGTGCCCCCTGGGAAACTGAGGCTTCTAACAAAACTGCAAACAAAGACGACCACAGTGCCCTCTAGGGGCAGTCCCTTACAAAAACGAGCGAGCGTGAGAGAGAAATTCAGCGTGCAAAAACGAGTTTGAAAATGCGCTTGCAAGAGAGAGCAGTGCACTAAATATAAGCATGAATAAGTACATTCAAATTTAACTGAAAAAATACTGAAACTACCGTATATATATAACATTTTATTCTAATAGTTTAAACATTAGACCAGGTGTAAAGGAGAGCTGCTGCTGCAAAAACGTATTGGTGTAAAGTTATACCTGGTGTAAAAAACATTTAATTGTCACACATTCCATGTTACTGTACACATCCTGTGTTAATCCAGGCTTGCTTCAAAAGGAATAATTACAGTCTTTATTTAATGGAACTTTGTGAGTTTGTGGCTTTCGTATTGATGAACTGAACTGAAACTTTTGAAGCGTTACACTAACTTCTCTCAACATATCACTGGAGTCCTCACAGACCTGGTGTCAGTCAGGCGGTTCTGTGGGTTTTGTCACTCTTTCAGTCAAGTCGTGATTCAGGATCACTGATCTGTCTGAAGATCCAACTAACCAAGTAACCAAGCTTTAACCTTCTGTCTGATGTCTTGAGGTGATGCTTAACATATTTATGGATAAACCTCCTTCCTCGTCACACGCCCCAGTGCCTTCTCCAGCAAAACACCATCACAACTTCTTACGTTTCCACACATCACCTCAACTTGAGTGAAAAAGGTGTGTGATGACCACATGTCCCTCAGTAACACGTTATAAATTAAAGGGTCGGGATTTCAGAGAGTTGGAAAGAGGAACAAGACTTAGGACTGTGGAGAGGGTGCACAAAGTCAAGGTGAGAATTCAGGGACTGCTTAAGCTTTCTGTTCTCTCACATGTTAGCTGAATGTTTCAGAAAGAAGACAAACTCTGTTCTGTATTTATAGAGTCCAGAGGTGTCCCAGTTTCAGGAAACACCTTCAGGAAGTAAAGCCAAAGAGGTTGAATGAGGGAGAGAGAGAGAAAGAGAAAGTGGAAATGGGAGGCGGACATGGATTCGTTTTCTTCTTGGGAGTCTCACAGGGCTCGAGTCTGGGTTCTGCCTCGTTCCGCTCACTACTTTAATTCCTGTTAACTTCCTGATGCAGCACTTCAAACAATCAAAGATGAAACATCCAGCAGCTTACCTATAAATCTTGGGACTAAATTATCTTGATCTTGACTAAAAAAAAAACAGGTCAGATTTTTCCCCCTTCTGTTTAGATCCACATTTAATTTTCACGAAATAAATTCTCATTTATAATAGAGCGGCTACACCACTTCAACAATTAATTTAATCCGCTCGTTATCAGCTTTGCACGCCCCTGTGAATGAGCCGTTGCTATGGAGATAATGACGTCTCAGAACGGGTTAATATTAACCTTAAGTTAATTAAGTTAGCAAATGAAAATATCTCCAATCTAGTCAAATTTACTTACAATTTCTTAGCCAAACTGCTAAGGTAGATAATGTTACTTTGAATTAGACTCAACTCAGTCAGTCGTCCAGTTAGCTGGTTAGCTAAAGCGATGCATAGCAAACAGCTAGCGGTTTGACACCTGCAACGTAGCTGTCACTCATATCGGCCATGCTTCAATTATGCAAAATTTTATGGTTTATATAATTTAAAATTCACCCCTGTAAAGTTGTGACTGAAGGGAAATCAAGCTATCGAAACACGTTTGTTTCTGTTGCAAAGCTGGACATTTGAACATGGAACTCTATGGGGGTTTAATCACGGTCAGATCCAGCCTCTAGTGGACATTTGAGGAACTGCACGTTTTTACACATTCTTCAGAATCAGATGTTGCGGCTCAGTCAGAATGGACCAATCAGAGATGAGAACTCAGGTGTAACTGTGATTAATATGAACTGGGAAAAATATGAACAGATGGAGCGTCATTTATTATTAATCCGCTCCGTTAACATTTAAAGTCGCTTAATTAAAAAGTCATTAATTTACCTGCAGGAGAGGTTTGAGTGCGGGACGAAAATATAGGATTACAGACATATTTATAGAAAAATTGTGAAATCTGTTTCTGAAAAGAGAGTGTTGACTGTAACGGTGGTCTCACACACACACACACACACACACACACACACACACACACACACACGGTCTGCAGATTAAAACACTGGCTGTGAATTTTTCATGAGTCTTAAACAGGAGTGTAATTCTGCTTTCCCTTCATCTGTCTCTCTCTTTCTTTCTTTTCTCTTTTCTCCCTCTATTCTGCTTTCGCTTCACCTTTCTTCCTTTCCTTCGCCTATGGTTCCCTCCATCCCTTTTCACTTTCCTTATTATTCTTTTATCTCTCCATTCACTCCCTCCGTCCCCTCTTCCCGCTCAGTCCTCTCGTATCTTCCTGAATCTACCAGTCTCCGTCCTTCCGTCCCTCCGTCCCTGTGGCGTTCCATGTGGAAGATTTCTACTCGTTCGCACCCTGGTGAAGGTCTGCAGCTGAGCGTGACCATCTCCAGCTACGCTAATGTG
>CM060125.1:30822439-30884939 GCA_030522415.1 Channallabes apus | reverse complement strand
GTGGATAAAGTCAGACAGATACACATCAAGGGTAAGAGACGAGGAAACAATGTGACCTTAAGCTCTCCGTCTCTCACACACACACACACACACACACTGACGCATATGAGAAAAGGATCCAATATAATTTATAGGATTTCTGTAAGAGCAGCACGGCAGCATTCGCTCCGGCGTATAAAGCGCACAACCAGGCCATGTCACTCCTGATCCGGTTCGGTTCCAGAGCTTCTGAGTGGGAGGGGCTTACTCGCTCCCTCTCAACTGCCAATCACGTGACCTGTGAGGTTATTTATGCAGGAGGTGGGTTTCCTCAGGGTACTCCGGTTTCTTCCGCTTTCTCCGGCCCTGTGAGGGATTGGCTGGTGAACCCCACCTCTTGTCCTAATTCTCCTGTGATAGGCTCCGCCCCCTGAATACAGGATAAAGCGGTATAGACGATGAGTGATTCTAATAATCACACCTGATTTATTCATGTTCCTCAAGATGTGTTAAGTAGCTGATGAGTTCCTCCAGCGGTGTGTGTGTGTGTGTAGAGAAGTGGTGCTTTAGGAATGTCTGATGTTTCAGCCCCTTCTGAATAATTTAGTCTTGAAAGCTTTTGTCTCCTCACGCTGCATGTGTGTGTGTGTGTGTGTTAATGATTATTTAATGTGGAGCTCATTATGAACTGGCAACCTTCAGCTGTCGTTCTCATCCATCAGGTCACTTCAAGTTCACGACTGAGAGAGTGTGTGTGTGAAAGAGAGACACAGAGAGACAGAGGGAGTGTGTGTGTGTGGATGAAGAGTGACTCTGGGAGACAAATGTTCATGAGATTAAATGCGGATACACACACACACACGATAAATGATTCATCACCTCTGAGAGAGAAATAAATAAATAAAACACTGATAAATAATTAAAACACAGCAGGAGTGATTTTTGTTTTTGCTGTGAACTACATCTGGAGAATCTCAGATTAAAATGTAATGAGAATCAATTTTAAAACTCACTTTGCCGTGTTTGTTTTTTGTTATTTTCAGAGACAAAGTAAACGCACCCCTGTAGTTTTATTATTAGAACATAAGCACCAATGACGAGTTTTATTAAAACACTTCTTTCTGTTTTCATATTACAGCAGATTTTCACTAAACAGTGGTCGTGTCTGGTTTCGTGTTTGCATGTAGAGGCATCTTGACTAAACCACAACAACATTCTTGGCACTTTTTCCTTTTTTAAAAAAAATAAAATTTATCATCAGATGTAAAACAGGAAACTACTACGTCTCAGAACTCCCATGATGCTTTGTGTTGTGCAGAAGGTCAGCGCTCTCGCTACACCAGAGGAACAGGACGATTAGGATCGGACATCACACACAGGACGCGTGTCGAATCCCAGAGTGAGTGAATAAGTTATTCAAGTTTATATTACTCCTTAAAACACACCTGCAACCTGTGCAGCTTATTTAATGACATCACTGAGCTCATACATAGCCCCGCCCCCTTTAACACTCATCCATCCTCCTGTGGTGTGTACAGGGTTAATCATCGTCCCTGGTGGTCCAGTAAATACAGAAAGAAAGGTAAGTCTCTGTGTGTGTGTGTGTGTCACACACGCTTCTCCTCCCCGGTGATGAACAGATGGACAGACTTGCTGGACTGCATCATGCTGGCGGCGCGCTCGGCCCCCGCGATGGCCGCTAGTCTGTGAGCGTCGTAGCGCGAGTACAGCGCCGTGCAGGTGAAGCTGGCCACGCCCTCAGAGCCGCCCAGCTGCAGCATGTTACACACCTCGCTGTAGAAGTGAGCGTACGTGGGCAGAGCGTAAAAAATCACATTCTGGATCCCTCGAATGGTGTACCTGAGAGAGAGAGAGAGACGGCAGACAATGAAAGAAAAAGACAGGGGAAAAAGTGAGTTTTTTTTTTTTTTTATCTGATTAGAATAAACAGCAAACATTGTTGTGATCTGTCCATTTCTCTCTCTCTCACACACACACACACACACCTCTTGTAGAAGTGGAATCTCTCTGAGAAGAGCAGGAACTGTTTCTCCCCCGTGCTGAAGTAGTGGCGAGCGCGGGACACCTCGGATCTGGACGAGTACTCGCTGAGCGTCGAGAAGCTCACGTCCTCCTTCTTTAGGAAGTTCCTCACGCGCACAAAATCAAAATACGACGGCACGTAGATGAGCGTGTGTGACATCACAGAGTCCCGGTACTGCGGGAGAACCTTCTCCACAAAGAACTGGAACCTGGAGCATCATGGGAAACGGAGTTATACAACCCCTGGCAAAAAGTATGGACTCACCCTCTCAGAAGATGTTCATTCAAATGTTTAATTGTGTAGAAAAAAAAAACAAGCACATACTGTACATGCCACAAAACTATTTTCACTCAACAATCCAAACTTCTGGCTGTATAAAACACTTAAAAAAACAAACAAAGAAAGATAACTATAGTCAACGACAACTGTTTTAACAACTCAAACAGAGGAAAAAAATATGGAATCACCAAATAAAACACTACTTGTACTTTGTTGCAGCACCTCTGGCTTTTATAACAGCTTGAATTCTCTGAGTCCTGGATTTAACTAATGTCCAACAGTAGACTTCATCAGTCTGTCTCCAGCTTTGTCTTATTGCAGTTGTCAGATCAGCTTTGCAGGTTGGAGCCTTGTCCTGGACCATTTTCTTTCATTTCCACCACAGATTTTCAATTGGATTAAGGTCCGGACTATTTGCAGGCCATGCCATTGACATTATATGTCTTTCCTGTAGGAATGTTTTCACAGATTTTGCCCTATGGCACGATGCATTATCATCCTGAAAAATGATGCTACCATCACCAAACATCCTTTCAATTGATGGAATAAGAAAAGTGTCCAAAATCTCAACATAAACTTGTGCATTTATAGAAGATGTAATGACTGTCATGTCTCCCATACCTTTACCTGACATACAACCCCATATCAATAATGATTGTGGAAATTTGCATGTTTTCTTCAGGCAGTTGTCTTTATAAATTTCATTGGAACGGCACCAAACAGAAGTTCCAGCATCATCACCCTGCGCAATGCAGATTCGTGATTCATCACTGACTCTAACTCTCATCCAGTCATCCGCAGTCCAACATTGTCTTTCTTTAGCCCACTGAACCCTTGTTTTTGTTCTGTTTAGATGTTAATGATGGTTTTCTTTTGGCTTTTCTGTATGTAAATCCCATTTCTTTTAGGCGATTTCTTACTGTCCGGTCACAGACATTGACTCCACTTTCTGCCCATTTGTTCCTCATTTGTTTTGTTGTGCATTTTCTGTTTTCAAGGCATATTGCTTTAAGTTTTCTGTCTTGGCGCTTTGATGTCTTTCTTGGTCTACCAGTACGCTTCCCTTTTACAACCTTTCCATTTGATTTGTACTTGGTCCAGATTTTAGACACAGCTGACTGGGAACAACCAACATCTTTTACAACATTCCATGAAGATTTACCTTCAAGAAGTTTGATAATTCTCTCCTTTGTTTCAACTGACATCTCTCGTGTTGGAGCGATGAGTTATGTCAATCATCTTGGTTCAACACATCCCTAATGTGTGCAAACACTCTTTTTTAATTGTAGACTAATTAGCAGTTGTAATCAGATACAGGTATTTGTTTTAGAAATGCAAAGTGCATGCTGATTCCATATTTTTTTCCTCTGTTTGAGCTGTTAAAACAGTTGTCATTGACTATAGTTATCTTTCTTTGTATTTTTTTAAGTGTTTTATACAGCCAGAAGTTTGGATTGTTGAGTGAAAATAGTTTTGTGGCATGTACAGTATGTGCTTGTTTTTTTTTCTACACAATTAAACATTTGAATGAACATCTTCTGAGACGGTGATTCCATACGTTTTGCCAGGGGTTGTACGTCACGTCGCATGTCATTATGTGGACAGCAGAGAGTAAGAGTGATTAAAACAGATGTAGGAAAGCAGCAGGTGTGTGTGTGTGTGTGTGTGTGTTTGTGACTTTTTGTGTAATAATGTAAGAAAATGACTAAATACAGTATTATATTTAGGTAAATCACGCCCTCTAGTGTTTACTGCAAATAAGGCAGGAAGAAAAAAGTTTATTTTTCAAATCACGAGTGTTTCTTTTAATTTTCTGCCTTTTATTTCCCACAATAAACTATTTTATTTGTTTATTTTGATGGATAAACAATTACAAACTAAATTATCATTATTATTAATATTATTATTTTGTCATCTCTCACCTGTTGTCTTGGTCCATGAAAGTGTCGGTGTGAAACATCTGGAAGACGTGAGGCAGCTGGACCAGCACCTGGCAGATGGAGCCTGTTTTAGGAAAGTTTTTAACCAAAACCTGAAACAAATAAAAGGGATAAATATAGTTATAGAAGTTATAGTAGAAATAGAGCTTAAAATATAGAATTACATTCCAGATAAACTGGGTGAATCATGTGACTCAGGTAAACTGTTGAGTCGAGTGAATCAGGTCAACTGGTATCGGATGAATCACATGACTCAGATGAATCAGGTGAATCACACGAGTCACCAAAAGTTGACCCAATTTATCTGGATCTGGTGTCTCAGGTGACCCAAATGAATCGGGTTAACTGGGTGATTCAGACGACTAAGAGAATTAGGTGAATCCATACGTTTGTACGCAACAGTCATATATAACACAGTGTGTGTGTGTGTGTGTGTGTGTGTGTGTGTGTGTACCTGTCCCCTGTAGTTGTGGCAGTGTTTGGTGAGGATGTTGTTGATCTGTGGATCCTGGATGGAGCTGAACACCAGCGTCTGTCTGTAGAACCTCGCCCAGTTGTTCAGGTTCCACATGCGCACGCGGGAAAAATCCACACCGTGAGAATCCAGCGGCTGCAGGTTCATGTGCTTCATCACATGCTGCAAAGCACATCATGGAACACGTCATCACACACACACACACACACACACACACACACACACACACACACACACACACACACACACACACACACACACACACACACACACACACTAGAGCTCCAGCACTCGAGGTTCCTCACCAGCACATGCTCCCAGTTCTGCATGAGGAACACGTCGCTCTGCTCGAGGACCAGCAGCTCCACGGACGACATGAAGTCGAAGTCCCGCTGAGCGTCTCCTTCCACGCCGATCAGCGTCCTGAGCCCCAGAGGGGACGCGATGATGATGTCAGAGGAGTAGAACGGCGAGTAGAGACGCATGCTGCGCTTCAGGATGGACACGCCTACAGAGAGAGAGAGAGAGAGAGAGAGAGAGAGGGGGAGATGATGAGTCTTCACTCATTAGCCACATTAGCTTCAGAGCAAGCTGACGTGTACGTGACGTGTGACACACACACACACACACACACACACACACACCGATCCGGAAGTGATCGTCGATGTTCCCGGAGAAGATGGCGTTATAGTCGTCGGGTCGGTGCTGACCCGCCCCTTTGGAGCTCGGCTCCTCTCCGTACTCGTCTTTAAACCTCTTCTTGTTGCTGACGTCCATCTTTTTCCCGTCGCTCTCCAGCAGGGAGATGAAGGTCTGGACCACGCGGAGCGCCCCGTCTCGGAACGGAACCAGGATTAGAACCTGCAGGAAACAGGAAACGGGTCAGGGTGGACGCTTCTCTTTGATCTTATAGAACTTGTCAATAAAGAAGTGAATAATAATTACTTTGGGTCTGGTGAGCCCCTGATCCCTGAACTCGTCCTCGCCTCTGCCCTGCCGCTCCTTCAGCGCGGCATTATGGGTAAGCACTCTGGAGTTGGCCTTCAGGACGTGGTTAAGAGCGTGGAGACAGTACGCTCGCCGAGTCTCAGCCACCCCGTCCAGCACCGAGCATTCTGGGTGATAAACGTCCCGGTAGGAACCTACAGACAGATGGAAGAAGCGCGCTCACTTAGACTTACATCCCATAATGCACCATGCTAAGTCATGTCTTAGCAACAGGTGTAGTTTGGGACACGCCCAGTCATGGTGATTACGCTGACTATGCTTTTTGTCCTTACCCATGAGCCTCAGCAGCTCGTCCTGCAGGTCGGGGAGTCCTGCTGCGTCGCCCCCTTCAGGCTTGGAGGACTGACTGAGCGCGCGACACTTCGGCTGCAGAGATTTATGGAAAAGCGGAAGAGGGACGGACGAGGACTGAGTCACGGGAGGAAACCGCTCGAGAGGACGAGTGCAGTGCAGGACGCCCAGTCTAGACAACTGAGGACGGGGAAAAAAAAAAAATAGATTAAAAACAACAAAAATAACATTTTAAAAGCATTAAATCACACAATTAAACATCTGGAACAAATATCACACCTTAGACTGAGTTCTGATTCTGGAGCCGTTTGAGATTCTGTTCACCTCGAGGTCACTCAGCTCCGCCTCCTGATGCTCCGCAAACATGTCTTCATATGTGTGTGTGTGTGTGTGTGTGTGAGTGAGACAGAGAGGACGAGAGAAACACAAAACACATCTTCAGTACTATACCAGTAACAGTGTGTATTTTGTGTATTTTTGCGTATTAAACTGAAACCCGACCTCGCTGTGACACGTCAGCGCTCTCCTGCTCTCCGTCCGCGTCCAGGTTCAACTCCAGACTGAACTCGGCTTCACCTGCTTTATCCGTGAACTCGTCTTCCTGCTGCTTCTGCTTCACAACATCTTCAGTTTCCTCTTTGTCAGAGGAGTCTGCTGCCTCTTCACCACCACCATCATCATCCTCCTCCTCATCGTCATCCTCATCTTCACTTTCCAGTGCATCTTCACTGACGTCTGTAAGAGATTAAAAACACGACTAATAAAAACACAGATGGTGAAATTCTCCCTTTAGTTTTCAGAATCACGTCGAGCTAAATCCCGATTCACCAACAGCCGAGTAACAAACATGTGTAGATGCGAACGATTCGCACATGTATCTCATGTGTATTGTACAAAACAATAGAAACTGCAGTGCACCAGATAATATTTATAATTATATACAATATTTTTAGTGTGACCGTATAAAATGTCTTAAGGCCAGTATATATTGTGTGTGTGTGTGTGTGTGTGTGTGTGTGCGGGAGCAATGAGTCGGCCTCACAGGTTTCAGTGAATCAGCCCGGGAGCACGATGATAGAAAATGTCTGTCCTGATGGTGAATAATCCTAATTTCGGAAAATCCTCATGATCCATGTAGCGTTGTCTTGCCGGTGCTGTTTCTTGCTGTCAGCTAACCCCACTGCATCACCTCGAGATTTTTAAAAAATGCTTTTCATTGCATTTTTGTGTCAAAGATGCCGAACACCACTAAGGTGTAAGTTTGACTAGCGATGAGACGCAGTATTAGGCACTGTGAGGAAACACCCGATGTTCTGCCAGGTTTGGCACGGTCCAAAAGCTTCCACGAGGGTCTCCAAAAAGATCAAACCTTCAATTGTTTGCGCGGAAAGATTGGAAACGTAATCACCAAGCCAAAACTGCAAAAACCAACGGTGAATCGCGGTAAACAATACGTATGGTCACCGAGTTAAACCAGGCTGTCTGTTGTAAGGCTCATGTTGTCAGACTTACGAACGAATCCGACTTACGAACATGCTCCCAGAATGAAGTCGGGGACTTACTGTAGGGCTGCTCGATTATGGAAAAAATCATAATCATGATTATTTTACACGATTACTCATTGACTTTGGAAATATGTTGCATTTATTGAACAGAACAGTGAATTCTCCTTAAAACAGATTAAGACAGATAAAGGCAAACAAGATCAACAATGTAGTGCACTTACACAAACTTTTGAAAACAAGTAATAAATAAAATATGAATATTAAATAAAATAATAAATAAATTAGTCCAAAATAAATTTGCTCACGTATGTGTCTTAACAAACTGAAAAATTCAAAACAACATTCTACATTTCCACTGTTGTGGTGGCGAAGTCCTCTGTGTTTAATACTTCATGAGCCACTTCTGAACGGAATTTTTCAAATAAAGCAGGCAGAGCAACTCTCGTGAAATGGTGTCGAGATGGCAAAGCATAACGCTTGTCCAGAGTATTTATAATTTTCCTGAATCCTTCGTTCGCATCCGTGCTAATAGGACTGAAATGTCTTTGGCTAAAAAGTATACAACGGCATCTGTTATTTTTTTTGTGCCTTCCTGAGCTGGATAGAGACGGAGTTGCACTGAAGAGCGTGTGTTTATGGATGACTGTGTTGTGGAGGATGTTGTGGGGGTTTACTCGTCGTTCTTTATGTTTCTTTATTAGTTGCTCATATGTCAGTCTGTGTTTAAATTTTAAATGGTTAAAAAGATTTGCGGTGTTGGTGTTACCAACCGGTGCCGACACGACCGCGTAGCAAATCTTGCACCTAATATGTTTTTGATCCACGTCCACTTCTTCGAATCCAAACTGTTCCCGAACAACAGAATTGCTTCTACCTCACGACGGTACAGTAGAAGGTGCGCGCGTGCAGATCATGCGCCGGGGTTCGGGCGCGTTCATATCATGCGCCGCTGGTGCGCGCAACCTTCACTAGAAGACTCAAAGACACATACTCATTTGGATTATGATTAAATTAGCATGTTTGTTTTGGCGTCTGTCCAGATTTAACCGTATTTGGGTCCGGATGCGGACCGGAGTCAGTCTATTGAGTACCCCAGGTATAGAGTGAGAGAGTTCGGGCTTCCGGAAGAGCGAAAGTGCGGATGCGTGCGCGTCAGAACGCCGGGCAAAATAACTTTTTAAAAAAGTGAATAATCGTTTTTTTTTTCTATTACACCATTTCTGTGATCGTTGAGACCCGAAATCGGAATCGAAATTCAAATAATTGCACTACAGCCCTAACTTACTGTATCGTGTCTGCAGGTTTCCTGAACCCAGCTCTATTTCAAATCCATCTTTTGAAATAGCTTATGCAAATCCATCACATGCAATCTAGTTTACAGAAACCCAGCTCTCACTTTCAGACCTCTGCCTCGAGCTCCCAGGAAACCAGCCTGAATCCAGGAAAAATCCAGAACCCATCCGCAGCTTCCTGAATTAGTTCTCCAGGTGCCAGAATCTTATCTCCATCATCTGGAATCCTGGTTTCAGCTTTCAGAATTCATTTGTTTCTGTAATACTTTTCCAATCAGCTGGAGAAGACGAAAAGCTCGCAATGTTTAGCCACACCCACTCAGGACAACGTGTCATCTCGTCCAGCAAAGGAAGAACTTTTTGCTATATCAGAATTTTTAAAAGATCTTTGGACACATGATCAGTGTAAAATACAAACTAAATGTACAACTCCATAATAAGAACCTTCATTAGGGTCGTCGAGTTCTTCTGCAGCATCTTCCTCATCGCTCTCTTCATCATCATCATCATCATCAGCGGGGGCGGGGTTTATGCTCGACAGCAGCTTTTCATACGCCGTGGGTTTTTCCTCCTCGTCCCGCTCTTCATCGCTCTCAGAGCCAGAGTTCTCCGGACTGTTGGCCTGTGAAGAGGAAAACCATTAATCTTCCTCTCATTACACGCGCTCATTCTTCACTAGTAATAATAATAATAATAATAATAATGAATTGTTTATTAATTAATACTAGAAAAAAAACAGCCTTGACACTCACCAAGCGGACGATCTGTGTTCTCTCAGCTCTTTCAATGACACTTAAACCAGAAAATAAGTTACATTCATTTATTTATTTATTCTAATAACAAAAATACATTACCTTGCAAAGGTATTCACACTAGGGCCGCACGATGTTAGGAAAATATGCGATATTGTTGTTGAAGACTGCGATAACAATATTTCTTGCGATTTAACATTTCCCTAGAGAAATGCATTTTTTTTATTATTGCCTTTTGTTTTTATTATTTATTTATATGTAATGATGATACTAAAATAAACAGGTAATAGATATTCGTCTGATGTAATTAAATCTAATTCAGGCTAAAAAGAAACTATATGTCAAGGAAGTTGCAAATATTTAGACTTAAACACTATGAATGACTTAAACCCCTCAGCAGATATTCTGACTTCTGGTTTGCTGTTACTATAAACCTGCCAACACAATATGAATTACTTTCAAACATTACTGTTTATTTACATGTAACCGTGTAACACTCATCAATAGTGTCTTAAAACAAGAGCATCTTTTAAACTAAATATTCTCTTTGGCTTGCCTGTGTTTTTATTTTGCTTGTTTATAAAAAATAAAAATAAATATTATTAAACAAAAACTAAATAAAAAAAATACTATTTGTCACACACACACACTTGCTCCGTGACCAGCACTAGGACCCGCAAGTAATGCGGGCGCGAACCCGGAAGTATAAGAGGAGTAAACAACCCGCATAGAGCTCAGTCACTGTGTTTGCCATGTCGGTTCAGATTGTTTACTTTCTGATTGGAGTGTGTGTTTATAGGACGCAGGTTAAATGTGTGTTTTTCCGTTGCTCCCCTTCTGTGAGAGTCATGTGACTAATTCGCGTGGTTATCCTGCCTACTCGCTCGCTTCCTTCCGCGTTTGGGTTTACAGTCCACGCTACAAAGCGCTAACGGCTAATCGCTAAGTCTTCTGATCATCCCAGGTTAGTTCGCGACAGAATGAAGTTTAAAGATATATATATATATAAAGATATAAGTGGGTATAAACATAGTAAGGCCCCATCTGATTGGTCAAATTTGGAGACACAAATGCTTGGCACATAAAGTATTTATCACAACTCTTTGCGATATGGTTATTGCGCATCCCATTATCGCGATAACGATATTTTTTTTCGATATATCGTGCAGCCCTAATTCACACCCCCTGAACTTTGTCCCATTTTGTCACATTACACCCACAAACAAAAATGTATTCTCCTGGGATTTTATGTGGCAGACCAACACAACAGCACAGAACTGTGAAGTAGTAAATAAATGATAAACAGTTTCCAATTTTTTCTTTACAAAGAAAAATCTGAAAAGCGCTGTGTGCATTTGTATTCCATAAGTCGTCCCGTTTGCAATTTGTGAAAAGCCATGTGGGGGGGCACAGAAAACATGTGGATTAAGGTGCTCTGGTTAGATGACATCAAAATGTAACTTTTGGCCTTAAACGTAAAACACCATGTGTGGCAGAAAGCTAACCCGGTGCATGGTGCAGGGACAGCTTGTCCATGAGTTGATGGGAAGATGGATGGAGGCAAATACAGGGCGATCTTAGAAGAAAACCTGTTCGAGTGTAAAAGACTTGTGTCTGGGGCGGAGGTTCACCTTCCAGCAGGACGTAAACATACAGCCAGAGCTACAATGGAACGGCTTAGATCAAAGCATATTCATGTGTCAGACCGTCCCATTGATGTCCAGACCTAAACCCAACCGAGACTCTGTGCCAGGACTTGTAGAAAACTGCTGTTCACAGACACTCTCTCTTCAATCTGGCCGCTTCGTGTCGGTCTGTCACATAAAACCTCAATAACACACACTAGTGTGCGGCTGTGACGTCACAACATGTGGGGAAGTTCAAGGGGTGTGAATACTTTTGCATGGCACTGTACGATCATTTACTGAGCGAATATATTAAACAACATGCATTAACTATTTAAATATCATTAAAATACCAATAAATCGCAATTACACTAATAAAACAGCCTCACAAATGTAGATGAAATAAACTCGAGCTCGTGCTCTAGCATCATTAGCTAGCAGCACTGCAGAGTCAAGAAAGCGTTATAAACTGTGATAAATGTTACTTTACAGCTGAAGTCACGCTTACTTGTCATCGAACGGATGCTGCTCTCCGAATTCCTTCAGGTGTTTCTTCTGTTTTTTAGTTAAAGTTGTGAGATTCTGGTGCTTTTGTTTCCTCTTGCCCATTTTCACATACAGGCGCGTGCGACTCCGTGCGTGTCTCCTTCGCGAGATGTTTATCCGACCCGTGCGGACGCTGCTGTCCGCTTCAGCGCCCCCTGTCCGTGTGGAGAAGTCACTACTGCTATCTTGCTGTAGTCAAAAACATGAACTCAATCACTTTATCACTTTATTTATTTATTTATTTATTTATTTATTTGGTTAGTACATCAGCTATTTTATTAATTGATAAAAATATTAGTCAGTTAAAAATGCAAAGATAAAGGATCAAATGCATCAGACACTACCTTTAAAATTGTCTAATATTAAATTATACATTTCTGTTATCAAAGACTTGTGTAAGTACCCATCATCGACAGTTAAAGAGTTTATAGAAATAGTTCATTCATTCATTCATTCATTCATTTTCTATACCGCTTAATCCTGTGTTCAGGGTTATAGAAATAGTTAAAATGTTAAATCTAATAATAATCTGCTAATCTTTAATGTAATCAGTGATATTATTATTATTATTATTATTATTATTATTATTATTATTATTAGAGGTTGAAGTCCACGTCCGTGTACGTGTGTGTTTCTGTACAGCAGAACTCTCTGTCTAACTTATTAATAGACAGAAAAGACATTCTGTAAGGTTGAGTATCTGACGCCTTGTTTACACTAAGTTGTCCTTCTTTGGTGCTCAGACAAATACACTCCCTGTTCGGTAATCGGAGAGAGAATCACAGATGAGAAATGGAAAAAGTAGATCAGATAAAGATGAAGTTTTGTCTTAAAACGACTCCAGCGTGTTAAAATTCACTTATACCACTTCAGCGCTGTTATTTCAGACAAAGTGAAAATATGAACTAATCCCAGTCAAAATATTCATTTTATCTTTTCTAATTAATATCTATTGGTGCAGGTGTTTGTTTACATTGAGACAGTAGCGCATTAGTAGATTATTATACAGTAGATTATTAAATCCAGCACATAACTGTTCATAACATCACTTTTACTCAACATTTAGATTTAAACTGATGCTGCAGATTAAACTACAGACAGAAGATCTAAGGACTACAGGAGATTCAGGAAAGTACAGACAGACAGTTTTGTATGAAGCTGCGACAAAATATATCTGGACAGACAGAAAATCTTTACGTTTCATATATTAGAGGTTTCGTGTTTCGAGGCCTCTAATATATGAAATGTGAAGATATTATTGAACGAGTGATTTCTGACCAATGTACAGACAAAACCTTTCTCTTATTCATATAGATTATTAGTTTCTTTATTTTGATCTAGTTTACTGATTTATAAGACAATGAAGTCAGTCTAAATGCAAAGATAAAGGATCGAACACATCAAATACTACCTTTAAAGTTGTCTGATTTAAAATGATCTCTTTTTAAAGACACACAGACGCAGATGGTGAGATTCGGAATATGAAAATTAAAAATAAAGAAATGACACTGAAAATAATCATTGTGTTATTTTTTCTTGGTATTGTAAATGGAGAAACTTGCTTTTTCTAATTTATTCTATTTTTAAACTGTAAATTGCCATCTGATCTTCTACCATACCACAAAATAATACTGTATATATATATATATATATATATATATATATATATATATATATATATATATATATATATAAAAATCCCCTGCCCATTTATTTTTTTTGTAAATGTACATTAATGTACATTTTGGAACATTATGATGTGTAATCAACTCATCTGTGAAATCCTTATTTTTCCTGTTTGACCCTGGTACAGAATAAAAAAAAATACAAAATTCTTAATGTTACTTTATATAAGAAATACAGCATTTAAAATAACGGCTCTTAAAATCAAGCAATCAGTAAATAAATTACTTTAGTCACATAAATGAAATTCTAGCCGTATTGTAAGCAGAGCGATCTGGCACCCTGTGGAGCGCGCTGCACCACACGTCCAAAAGAGAGACAAAGCTCTCCGGTAAATCAGTAGTGAAGTGTGTGTAACCATTACTGCTGCCTGGCTCTGTGTGTGTGTGTGTGTGTGTGTGTGTGTGTGTGTGTGTGTGAGAAAGTATGCAATTGATTTGATCAGTGAAAAATCAAGTCATTACTTTAAACAGAAACACATGTACACAGTGCATTTTTATGCAGTTATTTATTTATCTCCTGCCCCCCCCCCATGTCCCCCCCCCGCCCCTGCCCCCGCCCCCCCCCCCCCCCCCCCCCCCCCCCCCCCCCCCCGGCTGTGCTGCACAGTGAGGCCTCTCCAGCTCCCGGTGCCATATGGGGCCCGATCACCAGGACAGGGGCTTTAAAGCCTGATTAGGACGCCTATTAATAATGCCAGGGCACGCGGCCAGGGAAAATAAGAGGAGAGCTGAAACTAATCAACACACACACACACACACACACACACACACAAACAGAAGGTTAGAAAAACAGGGCTCGGTGCCAACTTGCCCCCTGCACCCTCCAAAACAATCATCTGAAAGTTTTATGGTTTGAACGGGCGCGTCTCAATCGGACTCTTTAAGTGGACTCAGTGAAAATGGATCCTGGACTTGGGCTTAAAGATGCCGTTATGTTCTGCACCTTAATGCCAAGCAACCTAAAGGAAAACCCGGTACACTGCACAGGGCGTGTCCCTTTCATCCCTATTTAGTGCACTTAGTGCGTACGTAAATTAAGGAGCCGAACACCAAATATCATCCAACAGTGTAGTGGAGCTGCTTTTACTGCACACCCTTTATAGTGCACTTTTATGTTTAGATTATATTATTAGATCATGTAGTATTTATTGTAGTAATAGATTATGATGCCAACTGCTTAAAAACGCTCGCTAGATGTTTATTGCACTAATTGGTGTGAAGCTGCTGTAACCAGTGAACAGATCATTTAGATCATTAGTTACTTTTGTCATTTACTACTTTAAGTACTACTGTACAGTAGCTGCTTTTAAGCTATACAGCATTTTTAAAGAACTTATAGATAAAGACAAGGTTGGTTTCTGGATTTTAATTTGAATCTCATGAGTTTTAATGTTTTAAAAATCAACACATTAACAAGTTCCAGTCATAAAGCTTTAGGTTAACTAGCTAACTCTAATAGAGAAGTTTATTAATTTATCCAGAATTTGAACCGCTGCGCTGCTCGGTGACACTCCCTAGGTTTAAGCGCACTACTTAGGGGACGTGCCTACTAATTCTTGTCGAGCTGGTGCAGCACGTGGGTTTGATGTGGATTCTTCTTGAAGTGTCTTAAGTATAAACATATTAAAGAGATTGTCGATGAAGCACACACACACACACACACACACACACACACACACACACTCACACACACAGACACAATCAGTGACAAAAAACACACACATGTTTACGGGGCACATCGTTAAATTGGCCACATCAAAATCACAAGTGGTTTAATGGTTAGAGGAGAAAAATGCTTTGGAAAGAATAAGAGCAGGCCGCAGGCACATGTGTGTGTGTGTGTGTGTGTGTGTGTGTGTGTGTGTGAGTGAAAGTACATTCAGCTGTTAAGCCCGTGTAAGAACGTGTTGCAGTAGAATGCCATTACAGCCACGTAGTCGATCTGAAAACATCTGCGTTTGTAATAAAGAGCGTAATTGTAACACACAAATAAAAAAGTGTATGTTTTAAAGAAAGTGACAGATTTCCTGGTAACGAGATGGAGCCGTACTGTAGAGGGCAGTGATGCTTCGAGAACCAGCAGCGAAAGGAAGAATCCAAGGCCTTGTCCTAATATTGTTCTTAGCAGGGTTTTGTGTACTTGCCCTTGGCGCTTCTCCTTTGGTGGGGGTGAAGCCCAGATCTCATCTCAGGCCTGCATTCCTTACTGTATCAGGATCCGAACTCGCCCAGGAACCACCGCCGTGGACTATCAAATGCTGCAACCACTCCGAGGAACTGGGCGTACTTCTCCACACACACACGCACACACACACACACACACACACAAGCTCTGTACTGGCCTTGGCGAGCTGAACTGATCTGATCGAGAGCTCTTTGTGCTAATGGAAAAAAGTTGCTTCTTAAATACATGTTAATCTCTCCGTTATTCTTACTGTTATAAATGATTTGAGTCGACGCTGGTTCTGAAACTAGTTCAGGTTCATGTTTAAATTCAAAATCAGGCGAACTTGAATGCAAAAACAATGACATCTTAGCAACTTCAACTCCCCTTCTAACTCCTTAAACACTTCTAGTCATGTTATTCATCACCACGTCTACTGTGACACGATTCCAGTAAACAAAATGTTAACTCGTTAGACACTGTGGTGTATTTTCAGTCCTGTGATCTCACACCACCAGGGTCGAGAGTTCGTTTCTCACTCCAATGTTCATTGCACTTTGTAGTGCACACTTACACTTCTGACCCCTTCAGTGGTGCTGTATCTCGGCATGCTGTAGTAGGATTTTTTAAAGTCACTCAGACATTATGGTGTTTAATGCAAGTGATGGTGTAATGCAGTTTGTTTGCTCTTCACTAGCATGTGTGTGTGTGTGTGTGTGTGTGTGTGTGTGTGTGTGCCCTGCAATGGATTTGCACCCCGTCCAGGCTGTACCCCATCTCATGCCCCCTGTGATAGACTCCAGCCGTCCCGTGACCCTGTACGGTGCACCATAGTGTAAGTGCTATAGAGAACCAGAAAGAGACTGAGAGTGTTTTTATTCTATTCAGGTTAAAAAAACTAAACAAAACAGGAGATTATTATGATCATGTAAGATATCACTATAATATCTGGCTTATGCTGCATTTAAGTTCAAGTTCTAGCTTCAAACAGCTAAAACACGCACCATGTTAAAAACATGTTATAGGAAATGTTTATGCTAATTTCTGGACAAATTATCGCAACGTTAAGGTTTATAACTTTTTTTTTTTGAAGTGAGCTTAGAAAGCAATGAAAAAGATATTTAAGTTAGCCAAGTTAGCTCCTACCTTTTAAGTTAATGTTAATCATTTCTAAGTTATTGGTAGCATTTTGCTAATGTGTCCCTCCTAAAATATATTTTGATAACAAACCCGTAGGTCGAACACGTGCTGATGGATCTGTGTTGAATTGTCTCTATATATTTCTATAGCGAGAAGCTACGACTCTGGGTGTGAAGGTTCAGTTACGTTGTTCTCCTGTGCGTGCTCCTGTCCTGCTGACAAAAAAAATCCAAAGCGTCGAGGAAAATGTAAGATTAATAAAGAAAAGCAGCTGGTTGTGTTTTTCCCCCCAGGCAGGAAAACGATCTTTTGTTTCAGTGCTATTGTTTCGCCGTGCGATAACGGTCAGCAGGAGATGGAAAAGAACCTACCTGCAGAGGCATGTCTAACACACACACACACACACACACACACACATAGACAGAGGAATGGGACGTTGTTTAGATGAAGGACGATGCTGTACAGTGTGAGCTGTTCGTAATCTCTGACTGACATCTTATTCACCTTGGACTTTTGTTTTTAAATAACTTATTTTTTAATAACCCGAGCTTCTAAAAAAGAAAAACACACACTCACACACACACACACACACACACACACACACAGATGTCGACTCATACTCGCGCTTCAGCACGCACACTTGTAAGACACGTCATATAAAACCCTCAGGCTGAAGCAATATGTTTTTTTTGCTAACTAATCCAAACACGCGCTCGTGTTTCAGAACAAGGATATGAAAATATATTCACTTTAAATCATCCACAGCGTCAAAAGTTAAACTTATTGGAGTTTTTCCAGTTAAAAATATTGCTAAAATATTGACAATTGAAACGATTAAGCAACTACAGAGGTTTTAAAAAAGACAAAGTACGTCGTTGTTTTTGATCAACGCTAACATTATTTATGAGAATTTCATAAATATGGTAAATTAGCATAAAACTAATGCTTTTTTTTTTTTTTTATCTCACCAGTATTTTTTTTTTCATAACTGAACTGAAGTTCTGATTAATGAAGAATATATTGTTGATAAAATCTTATTAATTACTTTGTGTAAAATCCCTGCTAATAACCTTTTATACATTAAAAAAAACAACTTCTAAAAGTGTTCTAGTCTTGCTACATCATGCCTTGTTCATCAATAAGCTACGTTAATGTTACTGTACGGTTTTGCTAATAGACCTATAATCATGTTACAGATCCACGTAGCTAATACTTTTAGAAAGGTGATAATAAGGTTATGCTAATTTCCGGATTTCTAATATTAATTTTAGTGTATATCTTTGCTAATGAGGCGATGCTACAGCGGGATGTGTTAACATTTTAGCTAATGTGTCGTTGTGAATATTATGCTAATGTATACATGTTACATGTAGCTTTGCTAATATGTTTTCACTCGTACTCTGTTCCTGCAGATCTCTTGATAGTTCTTGCTACCATCTTGACACGTGTGTAAACACTTGGTATATTATACAAACTGACAGCTAGCTAATATGTTCAAGTACAGTACGTAATACCTGCTGGCTTATGTGAGCAACAGAGCTTTCTAACATCTTGCTAATAAGCAGGAGAATGCTAACATCTTGATAATATCACGCCAACATTTAATATACTGTATGTAATGTTTTGCTAATCATTTGCTAATATATACATGATACGGTTGCTAATATTGGAGCTTTGTAAAGTTCTCACACATACACACACACACACAAAGAGCATATAAGGTTTTTTAAGTACAAAGTCAACACAAGATCTTCTCATTTCTTCTTTCTGCTGGACCTCCATCATTCAATCTCTCCTGATCCGGCTTTGCTCTCTCTCTCTCTCTCTCTCTCTCTATCGGTGAGCCCCTCGTCTTCTCCTTCACCCCATCGCTCCATCACTCCTGTCCTTCAGGCCTCCTTCAGCTCGAGTGTGTGATGGGCAGAAGGGCAGGAGATGAAGCAATAACACTGCGCTCAGCGGCTCTGCGTGACTCCTGTTTATCTTCCACTTCTCTCCCGCGATGGAGTGATTCTCTTTCTCTTTCTTTTTCATTTCACTTTGTTTTACTTGAATTCACTGCAACGTGGGAAATCAGGCCGAGCCTCCATCATAAAAAAAAAAAAAAACCTGTGGATTCAAACTGAATGTTATATAAACATGCAAATAATTTGATTATTAAATTACATTCTGATGCTGATGCAATAAAGAGGATTATTAAACTGAAACGCAAGCAAAAAAATAAAAAAAAACATCCTTAGCACACGCAAGACCTCACATTCTGCCGGATCCTGCGTTCTGATTGGTCAGAAGGTGCTGATTAATTCTATAGAACAGCAGCACAGGTTTATATTAATGCGCTTGCTCCGACATGTTAGTGTTTCCATAACAGCAAATTGTGCTGGGGGGTTTAGTCCAAGTACTGAAGAATAAAATACGTCTTGAGTCGTCGTTTAAAGTTTGTCAAAGACTCAGCTGTACGGAACTAGAGGAAGTTCACTCCATCACCTCGGGGCCAGAACAGGAAAGAGCCTGGATGAATGTCTTCCTTTATCCCTGAGAGACGGTGGGACGAGTACTGGAGGATCGGAGGGAACGTGGTGCGGTGCGTGGTGTGATTAGAGCTGAGACATAACTGGGTGCTGGGCCATTTTTAGCTTTAGCTACAGGAAGCCAATGCAGGTGGTATGGGAGAAGTAGGGAAGGTTGAAGACGAGATGCGTAGCTGGATTCTGGATCAGCTGCAGAGGACGAATGGTGGACAGATGCAGACCTGCCAGGAGTAAGGTGCAGTAGACACGTCTTGAAATAACAAGGTGACACCTGAGTGGCCTGTGAAGAAAGAAATGGCGGATTCTTCTGACGTTGTGAAGAAGAAATCGACAGGAGAAGTTATGTTAGCAATGTGTGGGTGAAATGACAGTTGATCGTCCAGAGTTACCACAAGATTGCAGGCGGTGGCTGAAGGAGTGATCTGTTTGTTGTTCAGGGAGATCACATGGTCTTGACTGTGAGGATGATTCGCCAGGGACGAACTGCAGTTTGGTTTCACTGAGATTGAGCTTCAGCTGATGAGCTGCCATCCAGGATGAGATGTCTGCCAGACGTGCTGAGATCCAGGTGGAAACCTGAGTGTCTGAGGGAGGAAAGGAGAGAATGAGTTGTGTGTCATCTGCATAACAATGGTATGAAAAACCATGTGCAGATATGATCTTACCAAGAGAGTAACACACGTGTAACAAACGAGTTTAGAACAAACTGTCATTATTTCTTGTCTTTTTAACTAAGCTACTATAACATAGGTGATTATGATTCACATGTTAGTTTATACTGTATAAATGAATAAATTAACGAATGAATGAACATTTAGAGCACGCAAAAGTAAAACACACCCACAGAACTTATCTGAACACAGCCTTCATATGTTTCTAATCTTGTTCACGAAGATCAACTTTGACATCTTTTGTCTTCGCCGATTTATCCACTATCAGGCTGAAACATGGTATCCATGGCGACGACAGCCGTCTTGTCGGTCACGGTTCCTGAGTGTGCGTCTCATTTCGGTAAGACCGATGGACTGATGAAGAGGCCAGAGGTGAAGAAAAGCACACAGACGCAGAGGCTGTTTCATCTCAGTGGAACTACAGGTGCTGACCGTGGACCAGTTCAGGAGGACAAATTACCCAGAATGCACTGCTGTGACATGACAGCGGTACTCTTAAATAAGGAATAAGTTAAGGAAGGGTTCCATTACCAAGCACAACCATTTGTAGGAATCCAAGAGCCCTCAGTTATTCAATAAACCCTTGAAGAATTTTAACAAAAACGTTAAACAATCCCAATAAAGAAACAGTTTTTAAAGAAATGTAGATGCTGACCAGGATTGAAGTCTTCCTTATTTCTTCTCTCAAAAAATGTCTCATATCACAATCCTGAAAAGCTTAAAACACTTAATTATTCAACAAACTCTGAAAGAACTTTTTTCAAAGAGAGTGTGTGTGTGTGTGTGTGTGTGTGTGTGTGTGTGTGTGCGGAAAGTGTGCGGTACACACTCCAAAGTTACTGCTTATTATTTTCTTATTATAAACTCAAACCTGTCAAAAGTTTAACATTTGGCTTCTTCGTAGCTGGTACACAACACAGGGTTCTTCAAAGGTTCTTTGAGGATGTATTGGATAAAATGGATGAGTCCATAAAAAGGGTTTACTGGAAATCATTTCTGATAGAGGAACAACTTGTGAAGGAGTCAAAAGGATAAACAACAAACGCTGAAGGTTTCAACACCCAAGTATTTCCATCTTACAAGGTCTCCAAGTAAAACTAAGAACCTCTGGAGAACCCTTTTCCCTGAGAGTGTGTGTATTAATCAGGGTTAGTGTGTGCGATAAGTCTACACTGAATATATCCGTCTTTTTGTCCAGTGTAGGACCTGACAGAAATGTAATCTTTAAGCTTCTTGGAACATTTTTTGAAGACAAGGTTCTTCAGGAGGTTCTTCACTTCCAAACAGGGTTCTACTCTGACCTCTGTGTGACATATTGATACGTGAAATATCAGAAATCTTCATCATCATCTTTCAGCATCACTCAGAAGCCTGAGTGGTAATAAAGGTCTTACTGTGTGTGTGTGTGTGTGTGTGTGTGTGTTTTATCAGGGTGTGTTCATGCTCCCCGTGATCGAGCCACAGTAATAACAATAACAAAACCTTTAACAAAGGGTCCAGTGTGTCGGGACGAAACCTGCTGTGGTGCTCTGTCCATCAACTCGGCTTCTTGTTTAGGGAAAGAAAGAGACACTTTCCTGTCTCTCTGTTCATCTCTCTCTCTCTCTCTCTCTCTCTCTCTCATATGTGTGTGTGTGTGTGTACAGTATTTCACACACACACACACCTGCATTCCTTTTGTCCACTAGATGTCCTCGGCACCTTGAGATGCTGTCAGGGACAGAACCCGTCTCATGTGGTTTTGGAAACAAATCAAAGAGGCCGTGAGAAGTCTGTAGCCTTTATTACATTAACGTTATTCTTAAACCTTTAGCCGTATTAGGACACATTTCTGACACTTACTGAGGTGTTTATTTATTTTTTTGACCAGTTAAACTGTTTCCGATTTTCCAGTAAGGACAGGAAACGTTTCATTTTTCAGAAATCGTACAGCAAAAATGAACCAAAGAAAGCTGGTGAATTAGCAGAAGTTTCCCGTTTCTCAGGGAACCAATGAGGATGTCGTCTGATAGCGCTATAGAAATAAAAGGGAATTACACTAAACTGAATATTCATCATTTTGCAAATGAAAAGTGATTTGATCAGTAAATCTAAAAACAAGAGATAAAGAATTTCTTCTTTTTTTTTTAGACAATTATGATTTTTTTTCTTCTTGTTTTTTTTTTTTTTTTTTGTATTTGAATCTATACATTTTAACTCAATGCTCCAAAGTCATTCAGTAAGAGTTTGATGTAATGAAAACAAAATGCCACCTACTGTATATTTCTGAATATTTAACCCCCCCCCCCCCCCCCCCCACACACACACACACACACAGCTGGAAGAAATCATGATGAGGAAAATTGCGCGGTTGCTGATTTCACTTTAGAATTGTATTTTTAGTGGTTAAAAGTTTGTGATCAAATTGCGTTTCAATCACGCTCTTTCGCATTAGCATGAATACCATCAGTAAATTGAGAATAAGCCACGCCCACAGTAAAGCGATTTGAGAGATGTGATGCAAAAATATGACTGCTATTAAAATTCTATAAATAGCCTTTATTACTCAGTACTAATAATTATATTCCCCCCTCCCCCACTGCAGTGTCTCTTTTTTTTTCATAGTGAAGAGAGAAAATCTGCAAAAGTGCAAATCTGCATCTTCTCACATCTGACTCGAGTGAAGGGAGGGTTCAAGGCCGAAGTCTTGCACATGGTGGAGCTCTTTAAAGCCGCGAGGCTGCGTATATAAAAGTCTTTTTACGAGCGTCGTGGTCCTCTTCGCTTTAATTTGAAGCGTGCACCTGTTCATTAATGAGATCTTCTCTTCCTTCATCGCTCCATCGCTCTCTCCTGCAGCTTTAACACCTTCTTCTGGAGGACCAGGTGTGGAGGACATTTCAGCATGGACTATACCAGCAATGCATAACACACATACACACACACACACATGCACACACACACATGCACACATACACACACACACACAGATCCTGGGAACATGTTTTAATCATGAGCAGCTGATCGGTTCAGTATGTGTGTATATGTGTTTCAGGTCAGGTTTGGATTAAAGTAGCATGGTTCTTAGTGTGTGTGTGTGTGTGTGTGTGTGAGAGATTTGAAGCTAATAATAGTTACGGTGGAAAATTCAGCCTCACTGCTGTTTAACAAGAGGTTTTTTTTTTCTTTCCCTCTCCAGGCCCCTGCACCTGTTTTGCCGAAAACGTAAACAATGCCGATTTCATTAGAGGCTAAAGAGCTTTTTACGAGGCTGAATCATCGTCGTCGCCCAGAACGCTCAGCGCTAATGCCTTCCTTCACCCTGCAAACATTTACAGCCGGCAGCTGGAGCTCATGTGATATTTATCTGGGCTCCTAGAGGCTCAGCTCTCCTGCTCCGCTCGCCGCTGCATCACACCAGCGCTGCATAAACACTCCCGATGGAAACACAGCCACCAAGTCCTCTTCCTGTACCAGAGGTTCTACCTGTGTGTGTTAGCAAGCAGGGATTAAAAATGGAGGGAAGTGTAATGCCACAAACATCTCCTTCACAAAGGTTTTATCCCTTATTTAGCTGCAAAGAAAACGGAAATGCTCATAGCCATATGTGTGCATCACAGTCGCTCCCCGACTAGTTCGACTCGGTTCATCCTGTGATTTGTCCCTTTTAAAATGGTGTAAAAGCAATATGCATATAGAAACTGTAATTTGAATTAAGAATTTTGCTCTTATTCCATGTTAGAGATATGCGGTGCAATGCACTCTCATGCAACTAGGTGGCGCAAGCATATTTTTGTAGATTTATTTATCAAACTATCAATCTATCTATCTATCTATCTATCTATCTATCTATCTATCTATCTATCTATCTATACAGTGGAACCTTGGATTACAAGCATAATTCGTTCCGGCTTGTATTCCAAAACACTTGTAAACCAAACCGAATTTTGTCCCATAAGAAATAATGGAAATGAAAAAATTATTTGTTCCACAGCCCCCCCCCCCCAAAATACATAAAAATAATTAACACAAAACATAAAGTAAACATAAAACAAATTAACCTGCACTTTACCTTTAAAAAGAATCGTGACAGAGCAGTGTTTCTGTGTAGAGCAGAGAGAAAGAGTGTGTGTGTCTGTGTGTGTCTGTGAAGGCGAAAGTAGGAAGGGTCTGTGTGTGTGTGTGGTACGGTGAGCGCACACAGACACAAAGAGTAGGCTGAGCCTTGAGCAGGAGACTAAGACCCAGCAGGGGAGACGATTACCCACAATTCCGCAGCACAAGAGAGAGAAAAACCGTTGGCTCAGTTGCGATCACATGACGGTCGGCGTCAAAACAAGAAAGCATGCGTGATACTCGGTACTCGTAAACCAAGACTTGTTTGTAAGGACCGTCTGTCAAGGCTCCTCTGTAAATGCGGACTTGCAAAGTGGAACTGAAGTTGTGAGTGCAGAAGTGATGAAACGTCAGACCAATCACTCCAAAGGATTCACTTAAAGAATCCTAAAAATGAAAGTCAACCATTCACGCCGTCATGCCATGACTAATTTGTATACAAGTAAAATGTCGCTTTGTGGCTTAAATTATTGGTCACATGAGGACAAGAGGAGGAGCTTATAGACCTCAGATTGATAGGAGGAGGAGCTTACAGACTTCAGAACACCAGGAGGAAAAACTATCAGTATTTTGAATTGATTCTTAGGGGGAGGAGGAGCTTGTAGACCTCAGGTTGTCAGAAGGAGGAGCTTGTAGAATTTAGAACGTCCGGAGGAGGAGCTTATATAGTTTAGAATGTCAGGAGGAGGAGCTTGTAGAATTTAGAACGTCCGGAGGAGGAGCTTATAGAGTTTAGAATGTCAGGAGGAGGAGCTTGTATATCTCAGGATATCAGGAGGAGGAGCTTGTAGACCACAGATTGACAGGGGAGGAGCTTATAGACATCAGATTGACAGGAGAAGGAGTTTACAGTCTTCAGAACACCAGGACGTGAGAAACTAACAGAACTTTGATATGATCAGGAGGTTAGGAGGAGGAGCTTATAGATCTCAGACTGTCAGGAGGAAGAGCTTGTAGATCTCAGGCTGGAATGAGGTGTCTCAAGATGGGAGCAGAGACTTTTAGACCTGAGAAACACGTCCTGTGCTTATAAAAGTCTGGAGTGGAGTGTCAGTGGAACCAGAAGCCGTTTCACTTATAATGGATGATTTATCCAGATGTTCATAATCATATTCCTATACTCGGGCTTTGGACACATGGTGGACGTAAAGCAGAAAAAAGAAAAAGAGAGGAGGGAAAACGTTCCAGCCTCCATATTTCACCTCCATAGTTTATGAGAGTCTGGGACCACCGGGGGGCCGCTGGCATCCAACCAACCTGCCAAATCACTTCATGACATTTTTTAATGACTCTTTGGTCTGATACACACCACTGATACACACCACTGATACACAACACTGATACACACCACTGATACACAACACTGATACACACCACTGATACACAACACTAATACACACCACTGATACACAACACTGATACACACCACTGATACACACCACTGATACACACCACTGATACACAACACTGATACACAACACTGATACACACCACTGATACACAACACTGATACACACCACTGATACACAACACTGATACACACCACTGATACACACCACTGATACACAACACTGATACACACCACTGATACACAACATTGATACACACCACTGATACACAACACTGATACACACCACTGATACACACCACTGATATACACCACTGATACACACCACTGATACACACCACTGATATACACCACTGATACACAACACTGATACACACCACTGATACACACCACTGATACACAACACTGATACACACCACTGATACACAACATTGATACACACCACTGATACACACCACTGATACACAACATTGATACACACCACTGATACACACCACTGATACACACCACTGATAAACAATACTGGTACACAACACTGATACACACCACTGATACACAACACTGATACACAACACTGATACACACCACTGATACACAACACTGGTACACACCACTGATACACACCACTGATACACACCACTGATACACAACACTTGTATACACCACTGATACACAACACTGATATACACCACTGATACACACCACTGATATACACCACTGATACACAACACTGGTACACACCACTGATACACAACACTTGTATACACAACACTGATACACACCACTGATACACAACACTGATACACACCACTGATACACACCACTGATACACAACACTGATATACACCACTGATACACACCACTGATACACACCACTGATACACAACACTGATACACAACACTGATACACACCACTGATACACACCACTGATACACAAAACTGATACACACCACTGATATACACCACTGATACACAACACTGGTACACAACACTTGTATACACCACTGATACACACCACTGGTACACAACACTTGTATACACCACTGATACACACCACTGATACACAACACTTGTACACACCACTGATATACACCACTGATACACACCACTGATACACAACACTTGTACACACCGCTGATATACACCACTCTACATAACACTGATACACACCACTGATACACATCAGTGATACACACCACTGATATACACCACTGATACACAACACTGATACACACCACTGATACTCTCCACTGATACACACCACTGATATACACCACTCTACATAACACTGATACACAACACTGATACACACAACTGATACACACCACAACTACCGATACTCAGGTCATACTTAGAAGATGTATTATCTATTATGTGAGTATAGGAGAGCACAAGTCTAAGTGGACGTCCATGACATGCGGAGTCCCACAAGGCTCAATTCTTGCACCCCTCCTGTTTAGCCTGTATATGCTCCCACTAAGTGAGATAATGAAAAAGAACCAAATTGCCTATCACAGCTATGCTGATGATACCTAGCTTTACCTATCTTTATCTCCAAATGACTATAGCCCATAGACTCCCTCTGCCAATGCCTTGATGAAATTCACAGTTGGATGTGCCAGAATTTTCTTCAATTAAACAAGGAGAAAACTGAGGTCATTGCATTTGGAAATAAAGATGAAGCTCTGAAGGTGAATGCATACCTTCACTCTAGGGGTCAAATAACTAAAAATCAAGTCAAGAATCTTGGGGTGATTCTGGAGACAGACCTTAGTTTCAGTAGCCATGTCAAAGTAGTAACTAAATCAGCATACTATCATCTCAAAAACATTGCAAGAATTTGATGTTTTGTTTCCAATCAAGACTTGGAGAAACTTGTCCATGCCTTTATCACCAGCAGGGTGGATTATTGTAATGGTCTCCTCACCAGCCTTCCCAAGAATACCATTAGACAGCTTCAGCTCCTCCAGAACACTGCTGCCAGGATTCTAACTAGAACCAGAAAATCTGATCACCTCACACCAGTCCTCAGGTCCTTACACTGGCTTCCTGTAACATTTAGGATAGATTTTAAAGTACTTTTACTCGTTTATAAATCACTTAATGGCCTATAGGACCTAAATACATTACAGATCTGCTCACTGAATATAAACCTAACAGACGACTCAGATCGGTAGGATCGAGTCAGTTAGAAATACCAAGAGTTCACACAAGACAAGGGGAGTCGCCTTTAGCCATTATGCTGCCCGCAGGAGGAACCAGATCCAGAAGAGATCAGATGTGCTAAAACATTAGTCACATTTAAATCTAGACTTAAAACTCATCGGTTTAGCTGCGCATTTATCAAATGAGCACCGTGCTACGTCCGAACCAACTGCATTATATTTTATATTGACTTAATTTTTTAACCAATTGCATTTTTTCCCCTATTTTAAATGATGTTTTAATTAGTTTTAATTAGTTTTCTATTTTTATTTTCAATTAAATTAAAATTAGTTTAAAGTTTTATTGCTAACTGTTCTTTTTTTATTTTATTTTTATTAAGTTTTTGTTAAAAAGTTTTATTGATATTATATTTTATTTCATTTTATGATTATTTTCTCTTCGTCTATGTAAAGCACTTTGAATTACCATTGTGTATGAAATGTGCTATACAAATAAACTCGCCTTGCCTTACCGATACACACAACAGATACACACTGATACACACAACTGATACACACTGATACACACCACTGATACGCACAACTGATACACACAACTGATACACACAACCAGTGGTGTCAAAAGTATTCACATTCATTACTTGAGTAGAAGTATAGATACTAGGGTTCAAAAATACTTCTTTAGAAGTTGAAGTATCAACTCGAGCTTTTTACTTAAGTAAAAGTTTAAAAGTACTGGTTTCAAAACTACTTAAAGTATAAAACAAAAGTAACGTGAGGGGCGACAAAAGCATTAAGGTCTCGCTTTCTGATCATTCCGGGGGGGGGGGAGTGTTGTGCGCGTTCTTATCGTGCGAACGGGGGTGGGGGGTGGGGCGTTCTGATCATAAAAATACAGTAACGAGGCTATTTTTAAAATGTAAGGAGTAGAAAGTACAGATAATTGCTTAAAAATGTAAGGAGTAGAAGTAAAAAGTCGGCTGAAAAATAATTACTCCAGTAACGTATAGATACCCAAAATTTCTACTTAAGTAAGGTAACGAAGTATTTGTATTTCGTTACTTGACACCTCTGCACACAACTGATACAAACTCCCGATACACACCACTGATACACACCATTGATACACACTACCGATACACACCACTGATACACAACACTGATATACACCACTGATACACACCAACACACTGTCATAAAGGTATTGCTGTATTTTCGGGGACTGGATTATCTCATTATCATTGTAACTCCACAGCCCATATGATTTATTGTTCTTTTAGGGAAAATTCCCCATATGGTCGCTTACACTTACAGCACTGACACAAAGGTCACTCAAACTTATACAGCAGTTTTTTTTCTATGTCAGATAAAAATATCTTCAATGACTTTCTGTTTGGACGTACGAGGCTCATGTCCCGCTGATCTTGATGCCAATCAAGCAGCAAGAAAAAGTCCAGTTTGGTAGCTTTACATCTGAGAGTGTAGCGTGCTATTAAAACAACTATCTCTAACTTATTTTAGCTAAACATAAAGCTTCATAGCCTATAGCTTCATCATATATTGTTAGCTAATCAGCTAGCTTGCTCTGCATGAAGCTCACTGATATCCGGAGAGGGCGAACGGTCCTGTCACGTCACCGGCGATGAGGTCAGCGTGTTTAAACAGGATGCTGTCGACGTGTAACTTGTTATAAACCACATTCGTGTGAAATCTAACTGCCGACTTTTACGCTTCACTCCACATGGACACATTCTTCATAAATCCATAAAAAACAGCAGCTGCGATTTTCAAACAAACAGTTTTTCCCCCCTTTATTTACTGCTAACGTCAGTACACGTATAAATATCTCTGGTCTGCAGAACCGGCAGGACACAGATTCACACGTGCACACGGCGCTTGTGTTCACTGACCGGTACGGTGTGTTTTTTATTTGTTTTGCTTTGTTTGCGTCAGTTCAGAAAGATGCAGGAACATCTGCAGGCCAAGTGTGTGTGTGTGTGTGTGTGTGTGTGCGTGCGTGCGTGTGTGTGTGTTTGAGAGTGCAGGACTCTAATGGTAATTGATGCCCTGATCACTTCCTGTTAGCTTACACTGCAGAAATAAATCAATGCTTAGCTAAACAGATTTTTTTTTTACTTTGTTAAAGCAGACAATTCAGTTTAAGTTTTATATTTCCTGTGGAAATAAAATGAAGTTGTACAGGGCAGGAGTTTTAAGCGTACTGTTATTTATTAATTTATCTTATTGCTCCCACTGCCTATTGTGTGTGTTTTTGTTCCTTCTGCAGGCCCGGTTCACATTCCCCAGCAGTGTCTGTACTAATTTACGAGCGTGTAAAAGTCCTTCAGCACAGCTTTCATACATCCACAACGATAATGGCTCGTAAAGAAAAAGCAGCCGAAGCCCCTGGGAAATTTCGCCACATTGTTTACTGGGACCTGTTACAGCGGGATAAACAGGTGTTGCTAATCATTTTTTAAACACACCGCGATCGGGCTAGCTTCTCGCTGCGTGCAGCTTTAATGTACTCGCTGGTTAGAGAGCGTGTTTTACCAAAGACACTCAGGGATCCGTGTACATGCTGTCCGATTGGGTCGTGAGAACGATAATGTGAACCGAGCTAATTACTAACGTCTTCTACAGGCCATGAGAAAACATGCGGAGGATAAAAAGTGCACGAGAAATGTTAAGAAGGTTAAGATTTCCTTTGAATATAGGTATTCAGGGACAGGCATTCAGGTACAGAATATAGGTATTCAGGGACAGGCATTAAAATGGTTTCGATCTTACCTGTCTGATCGCTACCATTTTGTAGATCTAAATGGAGAACCGTCTGGTGTAATGCCAGTGAAATATGGGGTCCCACAAGGGTCAGTTTTAGGACCTCTGTTGTTCTCAATATACATGCTTCCCTTGGGTAACATCATAAGAAGACAAGGGATTAGTTTCCATTGTTATGCTGATGATACCTAATTATATATCTCAACTAAACCAGACGAAATACCTAAGTTGTCTAGATTAACTGAGTGTGTCCAGGACATAAAAGATTGGATGACCAATAACTTTCTTTTATTAAATTCAGATAAGACAGAGATATTACTTATTGGCCCAAAAACCAGCACACAACAGCTTTCACAATTCAGCCTGCGCTTAGAAGGATGTACTGTTACTACCAGCTCAGCAGTAAAAGACCTGGGCGTAATATTAGACAGTAACTTGTCTTTTGAAAATCACATTTCAAATATCACAAAAACAGCCTTTTTCCATCTTCGAAATATTGCTAAACTTAGGAACATCTTATCCGTATCTGATGCAGAAAAACTAGTTCATGCATTCATGACCTCCAGACTGGACTATTGTAATGCATTACTAGGTGGTTGTCCTGCATCCTCAATAAACAAGCTTCAGTTAATCCAAAATGCAGCTGCCAGGGTTCTCACTAGATCCAGAAAATATGATCATATAACCCCAATATTATCATCCCTGCACTGGCTACCTGTTCAGTTTAGAATAAATTACAAAATAGTATTACTTACATACAAGGCCTTAAATGGTTTAGCTCCCACATACCTAACCAGTCTTCTGATGCGCTACAATCCACCACGCGCCTTAAGATCACAAAGCTCCGGACTTCTGGTAGTTCCCAGAATTTCAAAATCTACAAAAGGGGGTAGGGCTTTTTCATATTTAGCTCCAAAGCTTTGGAATAGCCTTCCAGACAGTGTTCGGGGAGCAGACACGGTTTCTCAGTTCAAAAGTAGACTCAAGACGCATCTTTTTAATCTGGCATACACATAACTCATCCCATAATCTCATACTCCAGTACACCTATACCGAATGGCAACTACGCTAATTCTCCCCATCTGTTCTGTATTTCTCTACCCATCCCGAGGCATCGGGAGATTTTGCCAGCTTCAGTAGACAAAGGCCGACCCTGCGAGGTTCCTGAGGCATCCAGAGAAGGACCAGCTCCAGCTGGATTCAGCTTTATGATGGTTGGAGCTACACATGCTGCTCCTGTGCTTCCAGTGATCCAGACCTCATCTGCCCTCTGCACCTACTGACTCGTCCCTATGCTGAACTGGTCTTCATGTCAATTTAAATAATTTCTGTCATATTGAATTTTCACCTGCACAACACACAAGATGTTATATTTCTATCTGTTATCGCCCAAATGAGGATGGGTTCCCTGTTGAGTCTGGTTCCTCTCAAGGTTTCTTCCTATTGCCATCTCAGGGAGTTTTTCCTTGCCACCGTCGCCGCCACCCTTGGCTTGCTCATCAGAGAAATTTCATTCATTCGTCTCATTATTATTATCTGCACATTTTTCTCACACATACACACTTCCAATTATTTTCTTTTCTATAATTATTATTATTATTATTATTTTTTTTTAAAATTTATTTATTTATTTATTTATTATTATTATTATTATTACTATTATTATTTGTTTTTTGTTAAATTTCTTTAATTTTTGTGAAGCTGCTTTGAGACAATGACCATTGTTAAAAGCGCTATATAAATAAAATTGAATTGAATTGAATTGAATACACAGAGAGATTACTGAAAATGTGATGGTATACAGTATCATTCATTCATTTTCTGTACCGCTTTATCCTTATATACAGGGTCGCGGGGGCCTGGAGCCTATCCCAGGAAACTTAGGGCACAAGGCGGGGTACACCCTGGACAGGGTGCCAATCCATCGCAGGGGTATACAGTATGACAAAAACAAACTGTAATTGAGTTTACAGAAGATATTGATGTGTGCGTCACTTTACACACACACACACACACACACACACACACACACACACACACACACACACAGTACATACACTGACAATTTGCACATTTCATCTCTTTTTCTTATTCTGAATTGGCAGTTTGCACTTTTGCATCTACTGTATATAGCTTCTGCAACACTATCTATCTACAGTGGTGTGAAAAACTATTTGCCCCCTTCCTGATTTCTTATTCTTTTGCATGTTTGTCACACTTAAATGTTTCTGCTCATCAAAAACCGTTAACTGTTAGTCAAAGATAACATAATTGAAAACAAAATGCAGTTTTTAAATGAAGGTTTACGTTATTAAGGGAGAAAAAAACTCCAAATCTACATGGCCCTGTGTGAAAAAGTGATTGCCCCCCTTGTTAAAAAATAACTTAACTGTGGTTTATCACACCTGAGTTCAATTTCTGTAGTCACCCCCAGGCCTGATTACTGCCACACCTGTTTCAATCAAGAAATCACTTAAATAGGAGCTACCTGACACAGAGAAGTAGACCAAAAGCACCTCAAAAGCTAGACATCATGCCAAGATCCAAAGAAATTCAGGAACAAATGAGAACAAAAGTAATTGAGATCTATAAGTCTGGTAAAGGTTATAAAGCCATTTCTAAAGCTTTGGGACTCCAGTGAACCACAGTGAGAGCCATTATCCACAAATGGCAAAAACATGGAACAGTGGTGAACCTTCCCAGGAGTGGCCGGCCGACCAAAATTACCCCAAGAGTGCAGAGACAACTCATCCGAGAGGCCACAAAAGACCCCAGGACAACATCTAAAGACCTGCAGGCCTCACTTGCCTCAATTAAGGTCAGTGTTCACGACTCCACCATAAGAAAGAGACTGGGCAAAAACGGCCTACATGGCAGATTTCCAAGGCGCAAACAACTTTTAAGCAAAAAGAACATTAAGGCTCGTCTCAATTTTGCTAAAAAACATCTCAATGATTGCCAAGACTTTGGGGAAAATACCTTGTGGACCGACGAGACAAAAGTTGAACTTTTTGGAAGGTGTGTGTCCCGTTACATCTGGCGTGAAAGTAACACAGCATTTCAGAAAAAGAACATCATACCAACAGTAAAATATGGTGGTGGTAGTGTGATGGTCTGGGGTTGTTTTGCTGCTTCAGGACCTGGAAGGCTTGCTGTGATAGATGGAACCATGAATTCTACTGTCTACCAAAAAATCCTGAAGGAGAATGTCCGGCCATCTGTTCGTCAACTCAAGCTGAAGCGATCTTGGTTGCTGCAGCAGGACAATGACCCAAAACACACCAGCAAATCCACCTCTGAATGGCTGAAGAAAGACAAAATGAAGACTTTGGAGTGGCCTAGTCAAAGTCCTGACCTGAATCCTATTGAGATGTTGTGGCATGACCTTAAAAAGGCGGTTCATGCTAGAAAACCCTCAAATAAAGCTGAATTACAACAATTCTGCAAAGATGAGTGGGCCAAAATTCCTCCAGAGCGCTGTAAAAGACTCGTTGCAAGTTATCGCAAACGCTTGATTGCAGTTATTGCTGCTAAGGGTGGCCCAATCAGTTATTAGGTTCAGGGGGCAATTACTTTTTCACATTGGGCCATGTAGGTTTGGATTTTTTTCTCCCTAAATAATAAAACCCCTCATTTAAAAACTGCATTTTGTGTTTACTTGTGTTATCTTTGACTAATAGTTAAATGTGTTTGATGATCAGAAACATTTTGTGTGACAAACATGCAAAAGAATAAGAAATCAGGAGGGGGGCAAATAGTTTTTCACACCACTGTATCTATCTATCTATCTATCTATCTATCTATCTATCTATCTATCTATCTATCTATCTATCTATCAATCAAGTACTCGCATGTTAACCAGCAAGCAATTCTTTTAAACAGGACATATGAAGATATCCTGAGATCTACAATAGATAAAATAAGTCAAAAACCGATTTCCTTCGCCCCAGTTTCTAGTCATTGGCGTCCTATCTGGTTAGGAAACACGATTAAAAGTCAGATTTGTCACACAATGTCAAAGACATAACGTGATGCAGTAGTTTAAACGTACAGAAAGTGTTTCTCTCAGGTGAAATTTTGGCCATTACTAAGAATCCTGGTGTGTTTTATCCCCACACGCGTCTCCCCCAGCGGAGATGGGAGACGGATGGGAGAAGATTAGCCTGTGTACAGTAGAGGGGACGGAACGCCGCTAAGTCGGGAACACGACAGGGGGGTTAAATGAGTTCACATCTCGACATCTTCGCGTCTGTTGCAATCTTCGAACTCCATCTTCAGGCTGTCAAAACATCTCCTCCGAATCCTCCCGATGTAGCCCGCCTTGAAAATATTTACGAAAGGATCGCGTATCACGGGTCTGCTTCAGAAATCAGCGCAGGCTGACGCCGCGGTCGTGTTTGAGCTAATGATCTGTAAGAGAAGAGAAAGAGAGAGAGAGAGAGATGGAGTGAACCTCATGTACGCCCAGTCCTCGCAAATCCTGACAATTAGAAGGAATCTGGGTTAGCATCGTTAAGCTCATCGTTAAGGCCACGAAGCCTAGCGCCAACCTGATGAGACAACCCCGCTCCGCACTCCGTCATGGCTCTGATTAGCTTCAGCCTCGTGTTGCTTATTACTGCAGCTGAGAAAATTACACCTTTCGGCTTTGTCATCGACCGAGCATTCCGGTGACCAAATCCACCAAATAAAAATAAAAAGTAATCAACCCCACCCCCGCCACCCCCCTCCCCCCACCAGACGCTGCTGGTTTTTAGGAGCTGGATTATGTCATAAAGAAACCAATCAGAGCTGTGTGTTTGTGTTTCCCGGCCTCCTGCAGCCAGCGCTGAGGTGAAATCTTCCATTACACGCCGAGTTCCTCCTCCTCGTCAGGAACAGCAACCCTCACAAAGGTCATTCTCCCTTTCTGACATACATCATTTACAAAACGGGAACGCTACATTTGCAGTCTCGATAAACACGTGCCGCAAGGCTGCGTTTCTGCGTTTGACCAATTGACCTGCCGCTGTGATCGGACACTGCTAAGCCGCGCTATCCGCCACTACCTCGAACAACATCATTTCATATGAACATACGACAGTCACGAGCTGCAATATGTGAAGATAAGTATCGTGCTGTACTGATATACAGATGTGACAAATTATGGATTTCTTTCCATGTTGGGGGGTTAAATGTTTGGCCCTTCGCTTTTACCTACAGTATATATATATATATTTTAAGACATGAAGATCAGCGGATCTGGATCAGTTCTTACAAGAACAGTATTGTGTCAAGTGCGTTTGTAAAACCCATCAAGCTCCATGCTCCAGGTCATGAAGACCTTCACAGGAGAACAAGACCAAAACTGAGCTCTGCTGCAGAGGAGACGTTCATTTAGAGTCACCAGCCTCAGAAATCACCAATTAACCTCAAGCAGCACCTCAGATTAGAGCCGTTATGAAGCTTCACAGAGCAAAAGGAGCAGATAAACATCTCAATATCAACTGTTCAGAGGAGATTCACAGAACTCTTCATGCCGCTTCAATAAAATGTTTATCCTACAGACACATAAATGGAGTTCAACGCTAAATGTCAGCATAGCTAGAAATAAATAATTGGCAAGTAGACAAAAAATGAATAAGAAAAAAATCTACAGGTGAACTTCATCAAATCTTTAAAAAACAATAAATGTGATTAATATAAGCCGTAAATGTTTTAAAGCTTCGGCAACAACAGCAATAACACCAGTAACATAATTGTGTTGAAGTCAATGATGAAACCTAAATCTTTCATCTGTAATAACCAGATGTGATGGAAAATTAAATAAAGCCCTGAGTGCTTAACTCGTCCTTGGGGATGTTTTCTTTAAGGGAATTTAAAGGCCTACATACAGAACATTCATGTTCATTAAAAAATTTAAAAATAAAAGTTAAAAAATAGGTGGGAAAAATAATACAGTAAATAATAATAATAATAATAATAATAATAATAATGTTTCTCCTGTAGTAAATGTTTTGTATTGAGCAGGACAAGTGTTTTCCCCTCTTGTCTCTGTTCTGTCTTTATTTGGGTGCTGTAATGGGTTCAGGATGTGTGCGGGCTCAGGGACGCCCCCCGGGGGAACTTATTGCCTTGTAAAGTGTGTTAACATGGACGTTAATGCCCACTCCGTACCTCCATGCACTTTATTAAGTCCCAAATGTCCACAACACTGCAGTGGGAGACACCTGGGCCACGTCCCGAATAACACAGGCACAGGGTTACTGCTCTGTCCATCAAACTGGGTCATCATGCATGACAGTTTGGAATAGGGGAGGGGCTTGTAGCACATCAGCAACAGAGACAGTAACAAACAGTGAAAACATTACAGCAGATGTCTCCAAAAGCATGTGTGTGTGTGTGTGTGTGTGTGTGTGTGTGTGTGTGTGTGTGTGTGTGTGTTTGAGATCTGATCTGGTAACTCACATCTGATAACTCTGCTTTGAATCCTAAAGTAAATGCTGTTAGGTGTGTGTGTGTGTGTGTGTGTGTGTGTTTATGCAGAAGTTTTTCTCAGTAGACATTTTTTGGCAGAATGAAAAATCCCCAGTGAGAGAAAAACAACGAGAGAAATGAATACACCCTCGATCAGGGCTGATAATAAATAAACTGGACACACAGACAGGGGCATCAGGAGCTCGCTTGCACACACACACACACACACACACACACACACACACACACACACACACACACATGCAGGGCTTCGGGAGCTCAGCGCAGAAATGTTGAGTGTGTTTTCTTTGCTTCTCTCTATTTTTGGAGAAAACAAACAGAGGCTTGTCGACTGTTTTTGCTCCCCGCCTGTTTGAACATCACCCAACTCACACACACACACTCACACTAACACACACTCTCACACACACACGCACACGCATGTGCAGTGTTTAAATGAGGTTGAGATACAAAAAGAAAGACAGATAGATCGTTATTATGTACAGAGTCATAAAGGCTTTGACCAGCATTGCCTTGTGGGTAATTAATGCCGGCTTCCTGGTCACCTGGTGAACTTCTCTTGATGTTCTAACTTATTGAGACTTCCTTCAGGTTGTGAGAGGATGAGAGCCAGGGTGAAACTGTAGAGGGGAAGTGGACGAGGGCGAATTAAAACCCTAATTGTTAGGGGATGTGGAGGACAAAACGGCGTTGAACGTTTGGAACCCACGTACCGTTATTTATCTGATGCTTATCTCCGATTCTGGCCTTCGCACCTGCTTCACGAACCCTTTCCACATTTCTTCTCTTCACACTTCCTTTGAACTCGGGTTATTTTGATTTCATGCTAGCCGTGGTTCCTGAGGTCAGGCTGCCTGAGGTCTGAAGTCACCGCATGAAGTTAGATGTGTTTTTCTCCATCCTAATCCCCTCAAATACGCACGGTGTGCGCGCATCCTTAGATTTCACACGCTGTTTATTGTCTTTTAGAGGCTGAGAGACAGGATGCTGTAAAAGTGAGAGCCCTCGAACGGCGTGTGCAGATCCGATTTCACGCAGAGACCTGACGGGTGTGACATCATGGATTAGCAGCTGCAGGGTTCGATTAGTACGGGCGCTCCCGGGAGGATCCCGCCGGGGTCATCACCGGACAGAGCGCTGACGCAATGCTAAGGCTGTAAGGAAGAGTCTGTGCTACGGGTCAGATGCTGAGGAGCGATGTGATGTGGCCTCAACACCAAAACTCTAGCTAGCCTCTTTTAACATGCTAATTCCTTATTGTTCTATGGTGTAGTCTTTTTTTGGTGAATAAGTGTTTGCTAGCTACATTACTAGGTCGAGCTGTCCTCAGAGAATAGAACACCATGTGAGGACAAAACCACGTTTGTTGAACGTTCAAGCAGATGAGGTGAGCTGATCTCTCTAAATTCCCTCATTTAGCATGAATCATTTTCATCACCTCAGAGTGTACAGGAGTTCCTCAGGGCTCTATTTTAGGCTCGCTCTTGTTACTTACAGTTCCATTTTAGATTTTACTTCATGTGAATGCACAGGCTCCTCAACCGCGGGTCACAATCTCTTCTTTTGTTTCACTTAATTAATTAAAAGAAATGAAATCAAAATTATTTTTTGTGGAAATACACTGAAATGTTACCTGGAGTCACATAAAATTTTTTACAGCCCATAGAATTTCAGTCTTTCTCAATACTGAACTACTGTTGAGTTAGTTCATTGTGTAGATTAGCAATAAAAATTAACTAACCAATAAACTCTGTCCTACATCTTAACAATTCATAACAATGCTTTATTCAAAAAGGTTTGAAAATTTTTATTACACCCAGTGCTTTTAAAAGGGTCTAAAGCCTACTGACATTGAGTCTTCGATTTGAGAAAATCATCTGCTGACAGAGGAAAGTGCCTTCTAGATTTTACAGAATGTCCTATAGTGTACAGTATATTTAGGATAAAAAAATCATTGTCCACATATGGGGATTTAACCCAAAAATGTTTGGGAACGCCTGCATAAACCCTTAGCCTTCCATGTCTTTTTTCTTTCATCCATCAAAATATATCAAATATCTCAGAAGGTATCAGATTGCTCTTGTGGCACTTCTTCCTGGATGAAGTTCCTCAGGGTACCAGTCTAGGTCCAAAGCTGTTTATGGTTCTCTGTCTGCCTTGCAAATGTTTCAGAACATGTTTCTTGTTTTTTGTTTTCCTGCATATAATGTAGCTTAAAAAAATGTAATGTAGCTGTTTGTTAGCCTAGTAAGATTTTCCACCTTCCTTTCTCTAAAAAGTCAGAACTAAAATGAGTGTGTGAGTAGACAAACGAGACAGATGCCTTTTTCAAATTTTTTTGAGAAACTTTCCTAAGCGTTTATATTTTCAACACATCTGTGTGTTTCCTCTGTACCTGCTCAACACCTAGCAAACCCGCACCACGTTTAAGAACCTGACACGTTTCCCACTAAGCGTTAGAGCAGAGCTCACATCAGAGTGTATCTGTTCTAGATCAGGAACACCGTCTCACTCCAGCTCCGTTATCACACCTCTCCTCCTTTCTTCTCTTCCTCACACACTTTAAAACGTGAACTTTTTAAACAGACGTATTGATGTTGGCTGCGTCTTGCATGTCCTCATCTGTTTGTAAGTTGACACACAGAGGAGGATGACGTGTCCCTGCTAATACACAGACAAATACAGCATGCCGAGGAAAATCGGATCATCAGAAAGCGAGCAACGTAGCTGAAAGATTATTTGGGCCAATAATTATTTTTGTAATTAGCAAATCTGTTAATCTGTTAAATTTGCACAAAACACAAGGTCAGTGGAACAGGACGAGCGATAAAAATGTAATTTGTAGACGATCAATCCATCCCATAGGAAGTGTGTTTCTGGCTGCAGCTCTGAAATGATGTCTTTTAAACACTAACACACTGCGACCATCTGCAACCACCTTCTCTGTTAGAGAACATTATTAAAGTGAAACTTATTAAAATCTTTTAACGAAGATATAAATATTAACGCTATAAAGTCCCACAAGTGTCAGTGGAGTGACTAAGCAAGTCATAATGCACACACACACACACACACACACACACACACACACACACACACACACACACACACACACACACACACACACACTCTAAGTTGGATATAATAATGAACAAATGAACCAAAGACCTGACTGCAGAGCCAGAGTGTCCACTTGGGGGTGCTGTTACATTATTGAGGCCCGAGAGAGAGAGAGAGAGAGGGGGGGGGGGAGATCTGAGAAAGCCATAAATGAAACACTGAACACAAAAATGTGAAACACCTGCGAGGAGCAACCTGCCAAACCTCCATCACACACAGCAGCAGCTTACAACAGGCTCACAGGCACCCGGAGTAGAGCCACACCTGTCTCACGCTCTCATTCATGTCTCACTCTCTTGTTCTGTCTCACGCTCTCATTCATGTCTCACTCTCTTGTTCTGTCTCACGCTCTCATTCATGTCTCACTCTCTTGTTCTGTCTCACGCTCTCATTCATGTCTCACTCTCTTGTTCTGTCTCACGCTCTCATTCATGTCTCACTCTCTTGTTCTGTCTCACGCTCTCATTCATGTCTCACTCTCTTGTTCTGTCTCACGCTCTCATTCATGTCTCACTCTCTTGTTCTGTCTCACGCTCTCATTCATGTCTCACTCTCTTGTACTGTCTCACGCTCTCATTCATGTCTCACTCTCTTGTACTGTCTCACGCTCTCATTCATGTCTCACTCTCTTGTACTGTCTCACCCTCTCTCTGTCTCATTCTCTCTTCCTGTCTCAATTTCTCTTTCTATCTCGCTCTCTTTCATCCTATCTCTCTCTTCGTCTCTCTCTCTCTCTCTCTCTCTCTCTCTCTTGATTCAAACACTGATTGATTGGCATGACAAATACGGACATGTTAATTGCTAAGGCTCAGTTACGGACTTTGGGTCAGAAAATAACAATAAACAGAAACAAGTTCACAAACATCTAACAATACAGTGAAAGAAAAAAGATTAGTGATGAAAATCTAATAAAGAAGCAAATAAGGAGTAGCTCAGTGGTTAAGGTATTGGACTGCGGTTCGGAAGATCCCAGGTTCAAACAACACAACCACCAAGTTGCCACTGTTGGGCCCTTGAGCCTCAACTTAACCCTCAACTGCTCAGATGTATAATGAGATACAAATGTAAGTCGCTCTGGATAAGAACATCTGCTAAATGTAAATAAAGAAATATATTTTGAATAATAATTACTCTTTCTGTTTTTTTCTTTCTTCCTGTATGTCTCTCTTGATATCACTATAGGTCAAATTTCTCTCTCTCTTTCTATCTGTGTGTGTGTGTGTGTGTGTATGTTTTTACACGTTACATTAGATGTGTGTAATTACATTACTATTACAGCTGTATTAATGTGTTATTAATGTGTTATAAACTTTCGACACAGCAATTCTGGGGACAAGAAATGTCTCTGTCTGTCCATCTGTCTCCTAATAGCCCCTCTCAAACTTCTTGTATCCTTGTTTCATTTTATCCTCCATCCACCCCTCTCTTTTCTCTCTGTCTGTCTGTCTGTCTCAGTATCACCTCACTATCTGTCTTTCTATCATTCTTCTCTCTCTCTCTGAGATGAGGGTCTTCCCCTGGATTTTTCTTACAGAGATGAAGTTCAGCAGCACGGCAGAAGCTCCTTCAAAAACAGAAGAACTTAAACTCATCCAGCACTGTTCATGTGTGTGTGTGTGTGTGTGTGTGTGTGTCTACAGCATGTTCTCTGTAAGCCTGGCAGTAACTGCACATGAGCTCATGCATCTATTTTAAGTGTGTGTGTGTGTGTGTGTGTGTGTGTGTGTGTGCGTGCATGAGTGTGTGTGTTTAACTCATTATTCGCATTCTTACATTCTTTATAACTGAGATAAATCCATTCTGAGAAATTCTTCAAATCTATTTGAACATCCACATCAGGGCGCCAAAATATTTTCACTCAAACATGAACATGTGTGCGTTCTGAACACACAGCGTTAATTAGCGTCATCTGTTAACGACTAACACCTGCCATACCATGGGCACAGAAGAAATTGTTCCTGATCGGTTGGGAAGTGTGTGTGTGTGTGTGTGTGTGTGTGTGTGCATGTGTGTGTGTGCGTGTGCATGTGCATAAGTATGCTTGTATGTGTGCTGCTCTTGTATCCGATGCCGTTACGGTTCTACATCGCTGCTCCTGATACAGTGTGACAGTGTTGGAATGTTACCATGGTAACAAGCAGAAACAGTGGTTTTGGTGTGTTTATGCTTTTTCACTGTACCTGTGAGTGAGAAAATACAAACACAGAATCTTTTTTTTTCATTAAAAGCAACACAGAGAAAGGCCACGCCCACATGTTACAAAGCACCAATCACAGAGCAGCAGGCTTTTTATACAAATAAATAAATGTATTTGATACTTTCAACTCCACCTCATCTGATACCTGTGCTGAAACACTGTGTGGACTAAAGGCCAAACAATCTGGTGTAAAACCAGCCAATCAGAACCCAAGGTGTAAATTCAGCCAATCAGGACATAAGGTGTAAAATCAGCCAATTACACATCTCTCTCTCTCTCTCTCACACACACACACACACACACTCTCTCTCTCTCTCTCTCTCTCATTCTCGCTCTTCATTCATTGTGTCTCGTTTCCTTTGCTGTATGTCTGTCTTTTACTCTGGTTTGTGTCTCTCTTTTTATTTCTCTCTCTCATTCTCTCTCTCTCTCTCATTAATTCCAGAACAGCCATTATGATCCGCGTTAGTGTTTTATTTCCTGCTCTTTTATATCGTGCCATCGCTTTTATGCCTTTGTTTTAATGTTATTTTCCAAAAAACTGTAATATTTCTTCAGAGCGTGTGGTTCTCCCTTATGAGAATTCCTCAGTGAGTGACACAGCAGTTACTCCCCTGTGAGGCGGCGGGAGGGCGGGGCCTGGCTCAAACCGCTGCTACGTTCAGAATCAGGAAACAAGCCCTCAGCAGTGTTAGCGTTCCTGGGGGTTAGCTCTCGTTAATGTCAGCACTCATCATGGTTAGCGCTCCTCAGTGTTAGCTTTACTCATCGTTAATGCTTCTCTGTGTTAGCTCTCTCCATTGTTAGCGCTCCTCATTGTTAGCTCTCCTCATTGTTAGCGCTCCTCATTGTTAGCTCTCCTCATTGTTATTGTTCCTTAGTGTTAGTTCTCCTCATTATTAGCTCTCCTCGTTGTTAACACTAGAAGCGCCAAGCACCGGTCATTTGACCGCAATGGGGAAAAAAAAGACTTCACACTTGATCAAATTCCAGGACCCTCCTTTCATGACTTTTCCTAGATCTGTGAGCTTAATCTATGGAACGATATCGCGGACAATATTCAAATGCAATTGCAAATTGCATTTGCAATTGCGTTTCCCATATGTGGACGCACAAAGTGTGCCATAATTCAAATGCAATTGCAAACTTTGCATTACCGTTTGCTGATTCGCCTTTGCGAGCGCACACTGACTGCCAAATTTCAAATGAAAAAACAAAGTCCATTTGCATTTGTATTTCCCAGGTCTTACACGTCATGAACCTGTCATATTTAAATATCAAAATCAATCACCACGTTTGCTTTTTCACTTTCTCTGCGCCGCGCGTCAAGCCGGCCAAAATTCAAACGCAATCGCTAATCCATTTGCAATTGCATTTCCAACACGTTACACAGAAACCTGTCAATCAGCGTCAGGGGCGGGTCTATACTGTGGGGCGGGATTGTATGGGGAGTGACGTCACTCGCACTCGCCGACCAAGAGGGGGATATTTGAGCACTGGAGGTGAACCGAGATTATCTCATTTGTTTATCAAGAACTAAACACACAAAAATTACAAATCGCATATTTTCTTGCTCCGGAGTGGACAGAGAAGTTTTTACAAATAAAAATATTTTTAGATCTTCTCCTGTTACAGCCTGCTGGAGCTAAATCTGTCAGAAACGCTGCGTACCGGTGTTATGCGCTAAAAAGCCTCCCTAATAAAACTCCAGAATAAATGGTCCTCCTGCTTATGGTCACATTCAGTGGTGTCAAAAGTATTCACATTCATTACTTGAGTAGAAGTATAGATACTAGGGTTCAAAAATACTTCTTTAGAAGTTGAAGTATCAACCCAAGCTTTTTACTTAAGTAAAAGTTTAAAAGTACTGGTTTCAAAACTACTTAAAGTATAAAAGTAAAAGTACCGTGAGGGGCGACAAAAGCATTAAGGTCTCGCTTTCTGATCATGCGACGGGGGGGGGGGGGGGGGGGTTTGGGGCGTTGTGCGCTTTTTATCATGTGACCTATGGGGGGAGGGGCGTTGTGCGCATTCTTATCATGCGACGGGGGGGTTGCGCGTTCTGATCATAAAAATAGAGTAATGAGGCTATTTTTAAAATGTAAGGTGTAGAAAGTACAGATAATTGTGTGAAAATGTAAGGAGTAGAAGTAAAAAGTCGGCTGAAAAATAATTACTCCAGTAAAGTATAGATACCCAAAATTTCTACTTAAGTAAGGTAACGAAGTATTTGTACTTCGTTACTTGACACCTCTGGTCACATTTATGCACTGTTTAAATAGAATATGTGTATTAATTGCCGCCAGGTCTAGGAGGTTGTAAAACACAGCCACAGGCCAGCGCCGGGTGCCTCTCTTTACTGAATACAGCCGCGCCATTTGATCCATAACTTCAACGCCAACTTTAGTGCTGTTGTAGTAGGACATTGTTTCAGGCAGTTTCTTTTCACCATTATCAGTTGAAACTAGCTTATGCATTGTGCTCAGAATGCATAAATTTTTCTTTCGTTTTGCCTGGTAAATCGTGAGCGTTATATTCCTTCCTTTCCCCAGGAAAGGCTTCACAATGCGCATTACAACGGTGTCTGATCACTGCTGACCAGCCGCCCTACTCTCGTCTTTCCCTAGATAGCACTTTAGTAGGGAAACCCCACCCCCACCCCCACGCTTAGCACTCTGTTCACATGCAAGAAATTTTTTTTACCTGAAATTTACCTGAAACTGTATGATTATATTTAAATCAAATCAAATCAAATCACTTTTATTGTCACATTACGTTACTGGTACACTGGTACAGTACATGTGAGTGAAATTCTTATGTGCAAGCTACACAAGCAATAGTAGTGTACAATTATAAGAATAAATATGCATGAAAATAAATATGCATATGAATAAGTACAGTAATGTTGTGCAAGTATATAAAATTAAATAAAAAAACCTTGTAAGAATGAATGCAATGAATGTGAAACAAGTATACATATATATATATATATATATATATATATATATATATATATATATATATATATATATATATATATATTCATTCATTTTCTGTACCACTTAATCCTGTGTTCAGGGTCGCGGGGGACCTGGATCCTATCCCAGGAGACTTCGGGCACTAGGCGGGGTACACCCTGGACAGGGTGCCAATCCATCGCAGGGCACACACACACTCACACACCAAATCACACACTACGGGCAATTTAGGAACGCCAATTAGCCTAACCTGCATATCTTTGGACTGTGGGAGGAAACCGGAGTACCCGGAGGAAACCCACCAAGCACGGGGAGAACATGCAAACTCCATGCACACAGAGACGGGAATCGAGCCTGGCCGGGGAATCGAACCCAGACCCTGGAGGTGCAGAGCACCCCCAGAGGTGAGAGAGTGGTGATTGGTGCAGACCTCAATGGACATGTTGGGGAAGGTAACAGAGGTGATGAAAATGTGATGAGCAGGTTTGGTCTTCATGACAGGACTGTAGAAGGACAGATGGTGGTGGACTTTGCAAAGAGGATAGAAAAGTAGCAAATACTTTCTTCCAGAAGAGGCAGGAACATAGGGTGACATATAAGACTGGAGGCAGAAGCACTCAGGTGGACTACTGTACATCTTGTGTCGACGTTGTAATCTGAAAGAGATTAGTGACCGCAAAGTGTTGGTAGGGGGGAGTGTAGCCAGACAACACAGAATGGTGGTGTGTAAAATAACCCTGGTGGTGAGGAAGGTGAAGAGGACAAAGGCAAACCAGAGGACAAAGTGGTGGAAGCTGAGAAAGGAAGAATGTTGTGTAGTCTTCAGGGAGGAGTTGAGACATGCTATGGGTGGTCAGGAGGTGCTTTCAGATGACTAAACAACTACAGCCAATGTGATCAGGGAGACAGGTAGGAGGGTACTTGGTGTATCATCAGGTAAGGGAAAAGGGGACAAGGAGACTTGGTGGTGGAATGAGGAAGTCCAGGAGCGTAAACAGGGAAAGACGCTAACTAAGAAGAAGTGGGACACTGACAGGACTGAAGAGAGTAGACAGGAGTACAGGGAGATGCACCGTAAGGTGAAGGTAGAAGTGGCAAAGGCCAAACAAAGAGCATATGAGGACTTGTATGCTAGCCTGGATAGTAAGGAGGGTGAGGTGGATCTGTACAGGTTGTCGAGGCAGAGAGATAGAGATTGAAAGGATGTGCAGCAGGTTAGAGTGATTGAAGATAGAGATGGAAATGTACTGACAGATGCCAGGAGGGTGATGGGAAGATGGAAGGAGTACTTTGAGGAGTTGATGAATGAGGAAAACGAAAGAGAGAAGAGGTGTAGAAGAAGTGACTGTTGTGGAACAGGAAGTAGCAAATATTAGTAAAAGTGAGGTGAGAAGGGCGTTGAAAAGGTGGAAAGGCTGTTGGTCCTGATGACATACCTGTGGAGGTATGGAAGTGCTTAGAAGTGGTGGCAGTAGAGTTTCTAACTAGTTTGTTTAAAGTGGACATACAGTCTCAATTTTTGCATAGGTTAATATGATTCTTTAGGGTCCTAATGAAAAGTTTGTAATATACTTTAATTAAAAAATCTCAATTGTTGTGTAAAAAAAACATTACTTTTACCTGGTAAAAAGTAGCTCTGTTCTCAGCAACCTGTTTCAGTACATGCTCCTTTAAATGTTAATGACCTCTACTGAACCCGCCCCCCAGTTCTGTGGGGCGTGTCTTCACAATACAAGTGGGGTATAGCTTTGACAACAGTTAAAAATATTTAAAAAACAGTTAAAAATAATTTTACATGATGTTAGAATTATTTTATATATAAAGGAGTTATTTCTACTCTCTTGCTCTCTTCCTCATAGATCTGATATTAACGTGTTAAATCTTCCCTGCTGCTATCTTCCTGTCTCCTCTTGCATCTGTTCATTCATGCTCACCTTCCCATACTCTGTCCCTCTCTCTCCCTCTCTCTCTCTCTCTGTCTCCTTCCACTTATCTTCCTCTCCTTTGATTCAAATTCAAATTTTATTTGTCACATACACAGTCATACACAGTATGATATGCAGTGAAATGCTTATACGACAGCCAGTGACCTAAAAAAATTAAATAAATGAGTAAGGAATAAATATCAATAAAAAGAAATACTAAAGAAAATAAATTTAACTAGTAAAATAGTTGTACAAATATACAATGTACAAATGAGGGCATAATAAAAATCTTACAAAATATAGGGGATATATAAATAGTATTATTATTATTTTTTTTATTATAAATAAATATATATATATATATATATATATATATATTGTAAGATTTTTATTATGCACTCATATTTTTATATATATATATATAGTTATATATGTATATAAAATTTTACATGTGAATCTGGTTGTAAAACTTTTTTGACTTCCCAGACCGGGAATCGAACTCGAGTTGCTGCGATGAGAGCACCGTATCCTACCCACTAGACCACGGAGGATTAATGGCTGCCACTTGGAAATGCCGGCTATTCAACCCGCGACCGTATACACGCAAAGCATTGTTTTTTTCGGGATCTCACCAGGACATTTACAATGGTTCATTTGTAGTAACATATGTCTATAGCACAGGCGTTTAGTCAAACATATTTATACCGATCTTTTGCTGTTAATAAACAGAGACCTTTCTGACAGACAACGTGTGTGTGTGTGTTAGGCCTTTTCCACTGCTCTGGTTCCCGTGCCGGTTCCGTGCCGGTTCCCAATTTTGGAACCGGTGCCGCGCTTTTCCACAGAATAAAAATTGGTGCCGGTGCCCTAAAATAAGCACCGAACCGGCCCCTAAACGCTGCTGGTCTAGAACCGAGAACCCGTGACGTCACGAGCAGTGGGCGGAGTTATAGGGAGATTTTTCTAAAAATAAAATGGCGGCGACCCAAACGTGGAGTGCGGAGGAAGCTAAAGCGCTTTTAGCAATTTGGATATCCGCAGAGATTCAAGAGAAATTGCAAAGTACTTAAAAAAAAAAGAAGTAAAAAAGAAGGGGCTGTGTAAAAGTGGCAGCGGTGGAGAATGAGGCCATTCTTAATAAAATGGATGAGACATCAGGTGCTATGCTGGGCCTTTTGGAACGAATGGTTAATGTTATGGAGAAAAACCAGACAACACACAGCTAATGTTTTTTTTTTCTTCATTTTTTAAAATTTATTATTGTAATCACAGTTTAATTTACAAAAACATGCTTGCACTGTACTCGTTGCCACTTAATTTTTTTTTACTTTGTTGCCTTTTGGCTAAATGTTCTTCAATTGTCTGCACTGTTGCATTTCAATAAAACACTACAGATGTATTGGTCCTGTCTGTTGTAGTCCATTAATGCCGCTTTTACATCAGCTCCTTGCCGTGATGGCAACATCCACATCACGGGCGATTTACGGCGCACACAAAGTTTTGAGGCGATCTGAAAATGTAAATGTTAAATGTTATTTACTGCATAAATTACGTGTTGAAAAAGAAAAACAACAGTATAGTTAGATAGCATTACCATTAGCATTTGAGCTAATGCTAATCTCGGTAAAAAAAAAAAAACACATTGTAAGTTAACGGGGTGTCAGAACTTACCAGTCGTCTTGCACGTAATCGTTGTCTATGTCGCTCTGTTTCAGCGGTTATAACACGTCGAATAAGCTGCCTTTGGAGATACTGAAATACATTTTAATAGTCTGGAGAATAACTGACTTCGGCCATGTTGGTTTCTGTTTAGTGGGCGTGGCCTGTGACGTATTATCATGCAGCTCCCGCTGAGCTCCTGTCTAGTGTAAACGCGGGCCGGTTCTCGGGTGGTTCCCAGTTCAGCACCGGCCGGGCACCGGCACCGGCACCGGGCACCAGCACCAGTGTAGTGGAAATGAGGCATGTGTGTCTCTGACTGTCATATAGATGCCGGGAATAGGACATCATACACGCGAAGCATTGTGTGTGTGTGTGTGAGTCTCTCCTTATGTCAGAAAAGCTTACCGAAGCATAGCGCACTCGCCTCGTTACTAAACGAACTTTTAGAAAAACTTTATAAATATGTAGTGCAAAAAGCATATGCCTTGAGGGGGAATCGAACCCGGGGCTACCGCGTTAGAGCGCGGCATCCTAGCCACTACACCACGAAGGATTAACGGTTACCACAGCTGAAATGCCGGCTATTCAACCCGCGACCTTATACACGCGAAGCATTGTTTTTTTTTCGGGATCTCACCAGGACATTTACAATGGTTAATTTGTAGTAACATATGTCTATAGCACAGGCGTTTAGTCAAACATATTTATACCGATCTTTTGCTGTTAATAAACAGAGAACTTTCTGACAAACAATGTGTGTGTGTGTGTGTCTGTGTGTGTGAATGAGGCATATAGATGTCGGGAATAGGACAACATACACGCGAAGCATTGTGTGTGTGTGTGTGTGTGTGTGACTGAGTCTCTCCTTATGTCAGAAAAGCTTATCGAAGCATAGCGCACTCGCCTCGTTACTAAACGAACATTAGAAAAACTTTATAAATATGTAGTGCAAAAAAAGCATGTACCTTAAGCAGGAATCAAACCCGGGTCTCCCACATGAAAGCGCCAAATCCTAACCACTAGACCACCACACTACTGCAAGGCTGCTGCAACAAACAGCACACCACACTCATGTAGGTGCCATTTTGCTCCCGTGTAGAAAAACAATGGCCGACGGCTCTTTTTTTCACTCGGGGCGGGTCTTTGCTAAAACAACAGTGTCAATCAACTGTAGTAGGAGCGGCCTCTGTCGGTGTGAGTTCACACCGACAGGCTTTTGAAAACGGGCTGATTTCAGAAGGGGCATCTTATATTATTAAATTAAAAGAAAATCGCTGGGCGGCTCTTTATCACTGTAGAGTGGTTGTGTACACCCTCTCCTAACACACAATGCAGTCCAAACAGCTTGAAAAAGTCCATGTAGCACTGTAGGTGCCCTTTAACAAGATCTTGGAGAGTGAGAGAATTCCAGAGGAATGGAGGAGAAGTGTATTGGTGCCGATTTTTATGAACAAGGGAGATGTGCAGAGCTGTGGCAATTACAGAGGTATAAAGCTGATGTGCCATATGATGAAGCTGTGGGAAACAGTAGTGGAAGCTAGGTTAAGGGCAGAGGTGAGCATTTGTGAGCAGCAATATGGTTTCATGCCTAGAAAGAGTACATCAGATGCAGTATTTGGTTTGAGGATGCTGGCGGAGAAGTACAGAGAAGGTAATAAAGAGTGGCATCGTGTCTTTGTAGATTTAGAGAAAGCATACGACAGGGTGCCGAGAGAGGAGCTGTGGTGTTGTATGAGGAAGTCTGGAGTGGCAGAGAAGTATGTTAGAGTGGTGCAGGACATGTATGAGAGTTGTAAGACAGTGGTGAGATGTGCTGTAGGTGTGAAAGAAGAGTTCAAGGTGGAGGTGGGTCTGCATCAAGGATCGGCTCTAAGCCCCTTTTTGTTTGCTCTGGTTATGGACAGGATGACAGATGAGGTTAGACAGGAGTCTCCATGGACTATGATGTTTGCAGATGACATTGTGCTTTGTAGCGAGAGCAGGGAACAGGTGGAATAAAATTTGGAGAGGTGGAGGTACGGTCTGGAAAGCAGAGGAATGAAGCTGCAGCAAGACGGAATACATGTCTGTGAATGAGAGGAACCCAAAAGGAATGGTGAGGATACAGGGAGCAGAGACAAAGAAGGTGCAGGACTTTAAGTACTTAGGGTCAACTGTCCAGAGCAACGGAGAGTGTTCAAAGGAGGTGAAGAGGCGGGTACAGGTAGGTTGTAATGGGTGGAGAAAAGTGTCAGGCGTGTTGTGTGATAAAAGAGTTTCAGCAAGAATGAAAGGAAAGGTGTACAGAACAGTGGTGAGACCAGCGATGCTTTACGGCTTAGAGACAGTGGCACTGAAGAAAAGACAGGAGGCAGAGCTGGAGGTAGCAGAGCTGAAGATGTTGAGGTTCTCTTTGGGAGTGACAAGGATGGATAGGATCAAGAATGAGTTCATCAGAGGGACAACCCATGTTAGATGTTTTGGAGATAAAGTCAGAGAGGCCAGATTGAGGTGGTTTGGACATGTTCAGAGGAGAGATGGTGAATATATCGGTAGAAGGATGCTGAGGTTGGAACTGCCAGGCAGGAGGTCTAGAGGAAGACCAAAGAGGAGATTTATGGATGCAGTGAGAGAGGACATGAAGTTGGTGTGAGAGAAGAGGATGCAGAGGATAGGGTTAGATGGAGGCAGATGATTCGCTGTGGCGACCCCTGAAAGGGAACAGCCGAAAGACAAGAAGAAGACACATCCATATATTTATACATACACATACACATATACACACACACACACACACACACACACACACACACACACACACACACATATATATTCATTCATTCATTCATCTTCTATACCGCTTAATCCTGCGTTCAGGGTCGCAGGGGACCTGGAGCCTATCCCAGGAGACTTCGGGCACGAGGCAGGGTACACCCTGGACAGGGTGCCAATCCATCGCAGGGCACACACACATATGCACATTCACACACTCATTCACACACATATATATATACTCAGCAAAAAAAGAAACGCCCCTTTTTCAGGACTGTGTATTTCAACAATAATGTTGTAAAAATCCAAATAACTTTACAGATCTTCATTTTAAAGGGTTTAAACAATGTTTTCCATGCATGTTCAATTAACCATAATCAATTAATTAACATGCACCTGTGGAATGGTCATTAAGACCTTAACAGCTTACAGAAAGTAGGCATTTAAGGTCACAGTTCTAAAAACGCAGGACACTAAAGAGACTTGTCTACCGACTGTGAAAAACACCCAAAGAAAGATGCCCAGGGTCGCTGCTCATCTGCGTGAACGTGCATTAGGCATGCTGCAGGGAGGCATGAGGACTGCTGATGTGGCTATAGGGCAATAAATCGCCATGTCTGCACTGTGAGACGCCTAAGACGGCGCTACAGGGAGTCAGGAAGGACAGCTGATCATCCTCACAGTGGAAGACCACGTGTAACAAAACCTGCACAGGATGGGTACATCCGAATATCACACCTGCGTGACAGGTACAGGATGGCCACAACAACTGCCCGAGTCACACCAGGAACACACAATCACTCCATCTCACAGCAAGAACTGACAAATCTGGTCCAGTCCATGAGGAGGAGAAGCACTGCAGTACTTCAAGCAGCTGGTGGCCACCAGATACTGACTGGTACTGACTGATTTTGAGCCTCCCTTCATTCAGGGACACATTGGGAAACATTTTTACTTTATGTCTTATGGTGTTGACTCTTTTAGTGCTCATACAAATATTTACACATTAAGTTTACTGAAAGTAAAAACAGTTGAAAGTCAGAGGACGTTTCTTTTTGTGCTGAGTATACTGTATATATATATATATATATATATATATATATATATATATATATATCCATACATATATCCTCACATATGCATACATGTATATACTGTACACATACACACACGTTTGTAAGAGTGTGTCTACTTAAATATGAATGGTTAACGAATGTCCGCAATGAGTGTTGTGCAAAAGGCAATTAAGCACCGCTTCCTGTAGATGTCCTGGAGGGAGGGAAGCTCACCTCCAATTATCCTCTCGGCACACCGCACCACTCTCTGCAGAGCTTTGCAGCTGTAGGCGGTGCTGTTGCCGTACCAGGTCGTGATGGATCCAGTGAGGATGCTCTCGATGGCACAGCGGTAGAAGGTCCTGAGGCTCATGACAAATCTCTTCAGTCTCCTGAGAAAGAAGAGTCGCTGCTGTGCCTTCTTCACTGCTGTCAGTGATCCAGACTCCCTCTGCCCTCCAGACCTGTCTGACCCATCCTAGTGCCCCGCTTCTGGTTGGAGATCTCGTCACATGGATGCCCCGTGTGCCTCTTTGCGATGCGTCTGGTGTGTGGGGATGATTCTCTCTACTTAGAAGACAGTTCTGGCCTCGACTGGTGTTGGCAACTGTTTCTCTGGGGACTTGATAATTCGAAAGTTCAGGACTGGAACTTTCTACAAGTCTACCTGAGTCTCCAATAACTACCTGGACTCCATTTTAACATCAATTAACATCAATTATAGCTGAACTGCCTGCCACCTAACACACTGTATAAATGCAGATCATTTCCTGCTATCTGTTTCACCCAGATGAGGATGGGTTCCCTGTTGAGTCTGGGTCCTCTCAAGGTTTCTTCCTATTACCATCTCAGGGAGTTTTTCCTTGCCACTGTCGCCTGCGGCTTGCTCACCAGGGATTATCTGACCATTTTGATTCATGCACATTCACATTCCATACAAACTTAAATAATTATTTTGATTGTGTAAAGCTGTTTTGAGACAATGTCAATTGTTAAAAGCGCTATACCAATAAAATTTAATTGAATTGAACTGTTTTGTCAGTATGAACTGACCATGAAAGATCCTCTGCTATATGAACACCCAGGAAGCGGAAGCTGCTCACTCTCTCCACCGTTGGTGATGATGGGGAATGTGCACCTCTACACCTCCGGAAGTCCAATATCAGCTCTTTGGTCTTTCCAACATTGAGGAAGAGATGATTCTCCTGGCACCAATATGTCAGGGCACTGACCTCTTCCCTGTATGCCGTCTCAACACCGTTGCTGATAAGACCCACCACTGTTGTGTCGTCTGCAAACTTCACAACAATGTTGGAGCTGCTAGTGGCCGTGCAGTCGTATGTGTAGAGTGAGTACAGTAGAGGGCTCAGTACACACCCCTGTGGAGCACCAGTGTTCATTATGAAGGATGAGGTGATACTGCCCAGTCTGACCATCTGGCGTCTGTCGGACAGGAAGTTGAGGATCCAGCTGCAGAGAGAGCTGCTCAATCCTAGATCTTGTAGTTTCCTGTCCAGCTTCGAGGGAACGATGGTGTTGAATGCAGAGCTATAATCTACAAGACCAATAGTGCACCGCCCTTAGGGTTGGAGCTTCTTGTTTCAGCTTCTGCCTATAGGCAGGCAGAAGCAGAATGGAGCGATGATCTTATTGGCCGAGTGGGGCACAGGGGAGGGCTTTGCTTTTTCCAGTTAGCTCTCGCGACCTGTCTGCGCGATGCACAGAGAATCCTGGTAGCTGAATCGCGGAGTCCGGTATCTTGTCCACCAACCAGGTTTCCATAAGGCAGATCACGGAGCAGTCCCGCGTCTCTCGCTGGAATGAATGAAGTTCGCAACGCTTGTTCTCCAGAGACTGCACGTTAGCCAGTAATAAGCTGGGGAGCGGTGGTCTGTTAGTGCGCAGTCTCAGACGAACCAAAACGTCGGATCTTCTGCCTCTATGCTGGCGTTTGCAAGTTCCAGGGATCCAGGACAAAGGCGTCTTGGACGAGATGAATGGGGGGTTTGTAAATGTAGGATCTGTGTTCCAAAGAAAGTCTTGCTCTTATATCCAATAAGGTTTGGCGATCATAAACAAAAAGACATAACGTGTTACTAGTAAGAAAATAAAAATAAAAATAGAATTAGACACAAAAAGCCACTATTGCTTGAGGGAGCGCGCGACGAGGCAGCCATACTCTGCGTCACCTTGGAATCAAACTTCTATGAGATGCACGCACACATATACACAAACTCTCAATACACACACACCTATGAGATGCGCACACATTACATACACAAACTCTCCGTTCACACACAACTGCACAGAGTAGCGAACTGTAGTGCTTTAGGGAACTAGTGAACAACGGATCTTCACTTTAGTGGAAAAGGGAATGAAAAATTATCAGTCATTACATATCGCTGGAGCGTGAAAAAATGTAACTCGAAAAATTATTTATATATTTATTATAATCATTATCGAGGACAACATCATATAAATAGGACACAATGATTTACATTTCAACTAAATTTAGAAACCCTTAGTATTATAAAGGCTTGTAATCTGTAAATAAATAAATAAATAAATAAAATAAATACATCTCCGTACATCTTGTAAATTAATCGAAATTTTTTTTATAAACATTATAAACGTTTCAATACGTTATATATTTTATAATGGTACTAGTTTTTGTTTCAATAAATATTCTATATTTAATATCCGTAGTGTAATATTTCCACAGCAGCAGCGACAGGTATCCGAGGTGCTTATGTTACCATAACGGAAAAGTGAAGTTGTTCAGGTGTTTAGTGTCACCATGCAGATGTTACACCCCGTGTAGTTACCGAAATCTTTGGTTTAGTTCTCATTGAGTGGCCACACATCACCACATTTCCGAATAGGTGGGTGGACCGAGAGACTTATTGACTCCCCTTAGAGACTCTGTAGTAGGTTTTCTCAGTTGAATATGAAAAAAAAAAAAATACCGCTGATTATCAACGCAGCAATGAATGGCGCGTTGTCCAAGTGCAAGTTGATCTTGGAGCTAAACTATTTGCGTTGTGTGAAAGCGCCATCTAGCGATCATTGTGTGTCAGCAACAGCTTCCCACTCAAAACAATAGGCGGTCAAATGACCGGTGAACCGCGTTAAAAGTAGGTGACACTGGCGCGGCGCTTCTAGTGTTAATGCTCCTCTGTATTAGCTCTCCTCATTGTTAATGCTCCTCAGTGTTAGCTCTCTACAGCAGTAGCACTCCTCAGCATTGCCGGTCCTCAGTGTTAGCGCTACTCATCGTAGCTCTCTTTGGCATTAGCACTCCTCAGAGTTAGCGCCTCTCAGCGTTAACACTCCTCTGTTAGCATTCTTCATTGTTAGCTCTCCTCAGCCTTAGCTCTGCTCTGTTAACATCACTAAAGTCTTTTTTTTAAACTAAAGTCTTAAAAAAACAGGGGAACACAGTGTGCAATGCTCTGTTGTTTTGATGATAATATCCTCCATCATTATTCCTACAACTTCCTGTGTTGGACAAATCACCTGCAGCTCATGACTCATCCATTGCCCCTGTGTGTGTGTGTGTGTGTGTTTGTGTGAGCTTGACACCTTACCCACATGAGGAGATGATCTCAGCCTGTAAATCTGGTATTAATGCTGAGCAGCGCTGTGTCTCGGTGCGTCATGAAGAACAAAGTGAGTAAATAAAGGAAACGAGAGCGACTCAGTGATGATGGCGTGGATCTGCGGGCAAAAATGCTCATTAAGACTCTCTCACACACACGCACACACACACTAATCACTTATTCACCACAAAGTTTGTCCAGTCTGCGCCGAGCGCTGGTGGGTATTTCTGACTTCCTGTCTTTCTGACTAACACTTCCTGTCCCTGTCCTGGTCCTAATCATCATTATTCTGATCATAATAATAATAATAATTACATGATCCTAATTGCAGTGTGTGACATCACAGAGTTGAGGAAGACAGAATTACCAAAATGTAGACGTGTAAATATCTTGTTTATTCGCCGCTGTATAACTATAAACATTTTTTTAATGACCTGTGTGCAGTGGGCGGGGCTTAGGCTCCTCTATTTGTTGCGTTTTACAGTTCTTAGCCAATCAGAGTACAGTGTATATACCATATTTGTGAAGAATGGTATTCTTCATGTCTGAGGATGGACTCTGGAAGCTTCAGACCCTTCAGGGTGAAAGTTGGAACAGGGACCACGTTACTGAACGATGACATCATCAGAAGGGAGTGGTCTTTAGTGCATGCTTTAACGGCCCTCCACCCTGCTCCTGGTGACAAAGAGTTCAAAATGATGCAATCTCATGTTTTTGTGTGTGAGTGTGAGTGTGTATTTGTGGATTGTGTGTGTGTTTGCGGTTTAAAGCCGAGGTCAGAAGCAAAGCATCCAGACCTCTGTGGATGGAAGGATAACATGTTACCCAAACACACACATACACACACACACACTCACACACTTTCCCGGTTTCTTCACTTTGCAGCTCCCAGCGGAGGAGGTCAGAGGTCATCTCCGCGGTTACGTGCTAACATCTCGGCAGTGTGGAGATGTACGTCTCTCAGGAGAGCCGCTTCCCCACAAGCTAATCGGCACTAGGATAGCTGGCAGAGACGTATCAACACGTGAGATCAAAACACAACGATAGGACGCGATCCAGTTTCAGAAACTTTTAGAAACACCACAAAGCACGGCGCAGGATGAGGCGATGTTTTAAAAATCTGTCATGTGAGCTCACAAGAGCGGACTCACACTTCAGAGGAAGCTTATAGAGGAACAAAGACTTAATTATAATCAGAGATGTAGTGAAACCCTGCGCTGGGAGCGGACTCGTACTTTCGACCCCTCCGTGAACTTCTGCCTGGATGTGAACCTCACGTGTTAAGAAGTGTGTCTGATTAAAATCTGATCTTAATCTGATCATTGTCGGTCCTTTCTAAAGCTCGGTGATAAAGAGGCTGACACGCCAACAGCAGCCAGTTCAATAACATTAAAAACCACATTCATTAACTTTAATAATTATCGTCTGTAGCTTGAAGAAGGATGTTTCTGAGAATTTTAGAATGTCTGTATTACCCGATGTGGGCGGAGCTACATTTAGTGGATGCAAATCGGTGCAAAAAGGGCCAATCAGAATTCAGGTTAAATTATTAATGCTAAATATAAGCAGGATTACTACAGGAACATGACATTTCTGGAATGTTCTGGAATTTGTGGAAATTTACATAATAATAATAATAATAATAATAATAATAATAATAATAATAATTCCTTATTCACTCATCATCTATACCACTTTATTTTGTATACAGTGTCACGGGAGCCTATCACAGATGGGCATCATGCAGGAATCAGCCTGGACAGGGTGGCAGTCTATCGCATGGCACACATACAGTACACACCCAAACACTACGGGTCATTTGGGAACGCCAGTTAACCTAATCTGCATGTCTTTGGACTGTTGGAGGAAACCGGAGTAGTTCCAAAATGCACATTCCACACACAGACCTGAGCTGGGATTCGAACCCCTACAGCGGAGGTGAGAAGGCTGCAGTGCTAACCACTACACTACTGTGTATAATAATAATAAAAATAATAATAATAATAATAAAGAATAAAAAATTTTTAATGAATACTTCTATACATATACATACTTTATAATACATACTGCATTACCGTATTCGCCTGAATATGTTTTATTTAAACGCGATTCTTAATAAATTTTGCCCTTTTCTGAGTTTGCTAGTCACTACCGCTTCAGGAGGTTTAGCTGGTTTGCGGCAGTAGTTTCTTCCCGTCACCACCTCAGTCAGGAATAATCGAATAACGCGCAGCTGCTTTTATAGCTACGCTAATCTCCTGAATTAATCACATTCCCGAGGCCGCTTCCTGCGCTCGCTTTCCCTCGGAGAGGCATGGATTTTAGACACGCTACACCCCTGATGCTCGCTGAGGCGGGTGTTTGTGTGTGTGTGTGTGGGGGGGGGGGGAGTGGAGGTAGGGGGTGTTCAGAGAAACGTGCCGTACAGAGGGTTATCGGGAGATTGTGTCGATTGCGCTGCAAGGTTTCGGGTCGGCGCACGACGGCCGAGCGTGATTGTGAGCTTTAATCATGGAGTGTGTTTGGCAGTGTGTGCTGATTGTAAGCGTATCCACACTGGCAAATTAATATCACGTTTTCCAGAGTCTGTGTGTGTGTGTGTGTGTGTGTGTGGTGTACTTTTTGGGTATTTAAAAGCAACTTGGCCTGGAAATCTAATAGCGTACCCGAGTGCAGTACCATGAGCTGGTTCTGTTTCCGATCTCAATATCCTGTTTGTTGCTTTTTTTTCTTAATTGTCCTGATGTCGTATAATTAATAGCACACGTACACTCACACTGTGCTAACATGGTATGTTCGGTAAGATCTAGACAGCTTGTTACTATAATATTACAGATATTTTCGTAATTAGAAAGAGGACTATGGAACAGTTTCCATGACGACAAGAGCGCATGTTAAGAGTCTCTGATGGACCAAACCATGGTCAATCAAAGCAGTTTTTCTGCAAATGTGATAAAATGAGCTTGTCTTGCTGAGGAACACGGAACTCTAAATGTATCCATAAATGGATAAAAAGTATGAACTGTTTATTATTTTTTTTTATTAAACCAAGAAACCACTTTAGAATATGAGGAATTGTGTGATGCTAACAGTAAGTCCACATTATCACCCTGACCCTGCATCATCATCATCATCATCATCATCCTGACACCACCTCATCACCCGCACCCTGCATCATCACCCCCACCCTGGTGCTGATTAGTTTCCTGTAACAGCATGACACTCAATATGTTATGCGTCACATGTTGGCTTCCGCGCTGGAATCTGATTTTGGATTCTGAGGACGGAATTTAGTTAGAGACTGAAATTTGACAAATGGTAAAGTAATAACCGACCGCAGAGACATTTACATCTCAACTAATCACTCGTAATTTACATCAGAGAGTGAAAACAAAACCGCAGAGCACTACATCAGAGTCTGTCCTGATGAAATTCCGTCTGCCCCGGGAGCGATCGCACACCGCGCTCCCGTCTCTTCCCTGATCTCCAACCAATGAAGGCGTCTTCTGGTGGTGGTGGGGGGGGGTGGGGGGGGGACGAGCGCTTCGGCTAGCTTTTCTAATTTAAGGACTTGCCCGTAAATTACTCCCTTTAACCGCAGAGTAAGGAAAGGGAGCTGCGTTATCTTGCGGCGTTTTTTGAAATACTATCGAGAGCAGGTCCAGGTTATTGTTTTCAGGACGGAGGGATGCAGATCCGGAACAGAGGGAGGATTTGTACATCCTCTGTGATTAAAAGCAGATGTGTCTCGGCCAGCCCGGAATAATCCAAGTAATCCTCTGTAATCTGTGCATCCAGTTTCCCTCGTCGAACGGCTCAACATCTGCCCTGGCAGCGAGGACGCGCTCCTGTCCGGCCCACATTAGCCCTGAGTTTGCAGCGTAAACTTTTACCGTTCTGTTTGTCTTCGACGATCCGCAAAAGTCCTGTTGCTCTGGCTGTGGAAACATTTGTGCATAATGAAAACTTTAACAGTTTTTTAACAATCAAAAGGGAAACAAGAAGAGTACAGATCCCCGTGGGGGGGGGGGGGGGGGGGGGTAACGACACGAACACTTTATTATTTGTTCAGAAACAGAGGACGAATCAGTGAGGATGGATCAGAGGTCAGCGGCGCATCGCAGCACCATAAACTTTAAACATTCGCCGAGTAAAACGCAGTGGATTCCGCACTACTAAATACAGCTATGTTTCAGTTTACACACAGTTTTAATATGTAGCGTTTAAGGTTTAATCTCTCATCAAGTTCACACTCAAAGCTTAACCACTAATGAATATCATTAAAAAAATCTTCTTACATTTTTTACATTCGTGTTGTAGTTGGCACTTTGCTGCTGTTTGTATGATTTTATGATTTTAAATACTTTTTTCTTCCTAAATGATTCTGTCATTTTGTCATTTGTGCAACATACAGTACAGTACACTGTGCTATTTTATTCTCTCTTTTTTTTGTAAATATCAATTGCCACTCTATCATTTTGTAAATATGCTTCACAATATTTTTTTGTTTTTCATACATTTATTATTATTGAATGTTTTTTAATATGGTGTCTGACTATTATAAATAAATATTGTTTAAAGATATATTATTGTTGATTTCTTTGCCAATTTTTTTTTTGATTTCTTAAAAAAAATACACTAATAATTTTTTCTTGTAAGAAAAGTGTTTTTCAAAATTACAAATCATTTTCTTGTAATTTTTGGTTGATATTCATCATAAGTTTATTTATTAATTTTTTTTTTATAAAATAATTTAAAAAAAAAATAAATATACTTCGTAAGTGTTGCTCATTTATAATCAGTAATATAAAGTCCAGTCTAACGTCCCATTAGTTGTTTTAATTGCAATCTTAAACAAAACAAAAAATGTAACAATTTATAAAATGTAAAATTATTCACTTTGAGATACAAGATGAAATCTAATGACCTTTAAAAACGCTCACATTTCCATGTGAAGAAATCAAACAGAGGGTTTGTTCCATCTCTAGAACTCCAGAAGAACTCTAGGAGAAACCTGAGACACCGGAAGACAATCAACGGGAATCAACACTAAAATCTATAATCCGATCTAATGTAAGTCTAAAACTAAAACCTAAAACATAACTGCAGTGAAATATTTATTTACTGCAGCTGCTGAAAATCTTGAAAACTGTTACAGAAAAGCAATAAAAGTGATAAAAGTGAGATGGGAAGCGGATCTGCTGTTCTTGGACGCTCTTCCATAGAAGTAAAAAAAACAACACAGACATCGGACCATCTGATCCTCGGATAATCACGAACACGCCCGTTAGGAAGAACACAAACAGAGAGAGAGAGAGAGAGAGAGAGAGAGGAATAGGGATGGATGTTTAAATGTGCAGCTCACACACACACACACACACACACACACACACACACTTTTCTGGCATTTCAGGGTCGTGAGCTGGACCTCTCGGTTCTGTTGATGTACATCTGGAAGATGAAGGTTTGAGCTCACGTCTCTGGGGTCGAGCTGCGTCACACACCTTTCAGCACCTTCACCTCCCCGACGAATTGTATGTTTGTCTGTGTGTGTGTATGTGTGTGTGTGTGTGTGTGTATGTGTGTGTGTGATGAATTACAGAAAGTTTATCAGATGATGTGAAAGATGAGAAGTATGGTGTGCTAGGCGTTTCCTTCAACAGCTTCTCCATTTCCTGCTCCCTGAGAAATGCTGAGATGTCTTTAGCTTAAATCTATCTATCTATCTATCTATCTATCTATCTATCTATCTATCTATCTATCTATCTATCATCGAATTAATCAATGTATTTTAAATTCTTTTTAAACAATTCTCTGTGGTTCAGGAATAATTCCATCCATTAATCTGTCCATTCTTTCATCTACTGATCCATTTCTCTATTCCACCAGCCACTCATTTACCCATGTATCTGTCCATCCATGTATCATTCATCCATTAATACATCCATTCATCAATATATAAAAATATGATCTATCCATTCATCTATTTTTCCAAAGACAATCATTGACGTCCATACAATCCTACGAGTATTCATCCCTGAATCCTCTCCCCCATCCCTCTATCCATTTCATTGTCTTTTCTCTATCAATCACTTCCTTCCAACTTCTTTTCATATGTCCCTCCATCTATTTTCCATTCATCATATTTTCATCGGTATATTAATCTATTTATTCGTCCATCCAGTGATGCATTCATCCCCCTCTTCACTTAATCACTTCTCTTTTCTCCCACTCTTCCGTCCATCTCGCTGATAAACATTCATCAGTTCACGCCGTTCGGCTTCTTATTAGATTTCATTTGTACTACTGAAAACTGAAAAAAGAAATGCAGAGAGAAATGGAGGGATACAGAGCGCTTGTGGGTTTTACAGACGGACGTCTCGGATGTTCTGAGCCCCGAACTGCAGCGTGTTTGTAAT
>CM060125.1:30719939-30817439 GCA_030522415.1 Channallabes apus | reverse complement strand
TTAAATTATTTTTTAAATTGTTTTTAATATTTAATTGCCTTGTAGTTTAGATCATAATAAAATAAAACCCTTAAAAATCTTTTACAAATGCATCTTCAAAAATGTATAAAAACTATAAGATCAAACCTGAAACAAACAAAAAATTTATGATAAAATAAATCCATGTGTGAAATTATTTAAATACAAAATAATTTGAGCTAAGAAAGAATTTTAAAAAAGTAAAGAAGGAATTAACTAATAAAAACTGAGAATAAAGAAAGAAAATATAAGAATTCAAGGTAAAAAAAAAATCAGATGTTTTTCCTAATGTCTAAAAACATCATCTTGTTTACCAATATGTAAGAAACTATTAAAAAAAAACTTTTTAAAGTAATTAATTAAAAAGATGATTATCTATACCATTAATCTGAACATGACATTTTATACTAATAAATAATAATTAATAAGGAATATTTTTAAACAAATGCTGAACTCTGAGAGGACAAAATTAACTGTAAAATAAGATTTTTTTAACGTAATTTTTTTTTCTGTAGAAAGTGCACAGTGTGAAAGCGAGCGCTGACCCGATGACGTGATCTGACGATTCTCTCTCACGTGTGTGTTTCTATTCACGTCTTTAAGGGGACGACTTCCTGTTCACACAGTCACCTCGGGGGGACGGAGGACAGCGTGGGGACACAAACACAGGCCCCGAGAGGGAAATTACGAGTCTTGGCAAGTGAAGAAACAAATGTGAGTGTGTGTGTGTGAGTGTGTGTGTGTGTGTGTGTGTGTGTGTGTGTGTGTGAATAAACCAAACAAAAGAAACAGTTCTGAAAATAGTCCATAGTAAAATCTCAGCTGTTGACTGCTTTAATTTTTAATTCTTCCCACAAACAAACAAACACACACACACACACACACACACACACAGATTTGTTCAGTTGTACTTGTGGGGACTGAGTGTCCTCATAATCACAATAACTTGACAAAAATTATATGAAGTCCATTTTCCCCGGTCCTTACATTTCTCTCTCTCTATCTCTCTCTCTCTCTCTCTCACACACACACACACACACACACACACACACACACACACACACACACACACACACACACACACACACACACACCCCACACATCTGCCAAAACCTATTTCCATTTGGGAAATGGAATTTTTATTCCCATGACATCCTCTGTTGTCATGACGACACAATAAAATCTTCATCCTCCCTGATTAAAGACACACTGTCCTCTCCCTCTCTCCCTCTCTCCCTCTGTGTGTGTGTGTGTGTGTGTGTGTGTGTGTGTGTGTGTGTGTGTCTATGGGGGGGTTTCTGCCTGAAACACGAGCCCAAAGAGGAAACGCTGATGTTGATGTTATGATAGCGATTCGGTTAATTATGAGCTCACTGATTAATTAATTAGCTGAAAGACTATACATTTTTTTTGTTATCTTAGTGTAAGATTGCCGTGAAACAGGAGAGCGTCTTATCGGCTGCATACGACCGAACGGCAACACAGGTCAGGGGGGAGATGTCCGTCTGTGTGTGTGTGTGTGTGTGTGTGTGTGTGTGTGTGTGTGTGTGTGTGTGTTTGTGTGTTGTGGACCACAAGAGCATCTGGTTCCAATCCACTTTCCTGTTTTTTTTTCTCTCAGGTAAGAAGAACGAGACCCGTGTTTCACCTCGGAAAAACGTGCGGTGTGTAAGAAAGAAAAAAACTCTCCTCATAAAAAAGACACACAGTGGAGTCTTATAAGGACACCTTTCACTTCCTGCTCTTCACTTCCTGCTCTTCACTTCCTGCTCTTCACTTCCTGCTCTTCACTTCCTGCTCTTCCTTCAGTTTCCTCCTTTTCTTCTCCACACTGCAAACTCTAAATAAAACAGACTGAAACAGCAACAAAACGATCATTAACTATGGAGTTCAGCAGCCGTCTGATATACGTCTCCATATTTCACAGTCTGATCTGTGTCTGATTATTTTACGCCATGTCTGAGTCTTGATGCTTCAGAGTTCAGTGTGCTGTTTGTCTTCATGTTTCAGTATCTGATCTGAGTCTGATCTGTCTTCCTACTTTAGAGGAGTCTGAGATTTGATACGTTTGATACGAGTCTGTATTTATTTCAGATTCCCGTGCGAGTCTGACCGCGAGTCTGATCCGAAATCGAAGATCAGTGAGAATCTGATCCGAGTCTCACGATTTATAGTTAAACGCAAATTTGATCTGAGGCTCTCGATATTTCAAATTTAGTCTAATCAGAGTTTCTTTATATTTCATGTCAGTGTGTGTGTGTCTGATCCAAGTCTTTTGACACTTGATCTTTGCTAGGAATCTGCAGTGTGAGTCTGATCTCAGCTCTGAGCGTGTCTGGTGTTTTGGCTCGGTGCTTTCGGTGCGCTCTGCGTCCTGCGGGAAGTAAACACATTGTGCAGTTTGTTACAGGGCAATTTTTAATCCCACAAAGTTTGTTTTACCTTATTGTGTGTGTGCGTGCATGAGTGTGTTTGTGTGTGTGTGTGTGTGTGTTCATGGTTAAAAAGAAACAGGCAAATTGCTTGGCAGCCTGAGGTTTCGCTTGTTTTCCTAAAATATGATGCAGAGGGAAAGGGTGGGGGGGTGGGGGGGGGGGGAGGTGCATAAAAACTGAAAGAAAGAAAATAAGCTGAGACGGAATGATAAATAATAGCGGTGAGAGTGAGAAAGAAAGAAATAAGAAAGAAGGATAAAAAGAAACAGAAACACAAGTCGACAGAGACAAAGCAACGGAGTGGGACAAGGACGGAGTAAAATGAAAGAATGATGGATGGGAAAGAAGAAGAGAGTGAGAGAGGGGACGAGAAGACGACGGCTACTTAGACGACAGAAGGAGGAAGAAGGACATGTTAAGGGGAAAAAAAACAGGATTGTGTAAAAGAGAGCATACTGTCTCACTTTATCCCTTCAATCCTGCCCTTTCTAGTGCCCTATGTAGCCTCAGCTCTGTTAGAGGGGTGTGGCCTGAAGAGGGGGCGGGGCTTTGGCTTGTGGCGTTCCCTGGAGGTCTGCACATCAAGTCTGGAATCCTGACATTCCTCATGTTTTGGAGTTTGTTTTTTATCTGACGGAGAAATTGTACATTGCTGTTTTTATTAAGGAGCGTCCGTCTGTCCGTCCGTCCGTCCTGTAGCGTCCTGTAGCGTCCTGTAGCGTCCTGTAGCGTTTCCCGTCTAAACAGAGTCTAGTGGGAGTCTAATCTAAGTCTTGTTTCACAGTTGCTTCTTAATTCAGTGCAATTCTGATGTCCTTTTGATATTTCACAGTTCACTGAGAGTCTGATCTAAATCTCCTTTTATCATTAAGAGTCAGATTTCTCAATTGGAGACGAGTATCAATGTCAAAGAAGTCTGATTCAAGTCCCTCTCTCTCTTTTTATTAGTTCTAATCTATTTTAATCCCAGGACACAGAGTGATTTTCAGGATTTTAATTAAATTTAATAAATTTTCCCAAAAGGGCCCACAGATGTTTAAACAGCTGCACAAACACAGCACTGACATTTAAACTTTTTTTTCTGAACTTTTAAACACAAATTTTAAATAAATAGTAAAATCACTAAGAAATCTGATTTTGAAAATTAAATTCTAATTGTTTTTCTTCAATCGTATTTTCTTATTACACACAATTTTCCACTAAAGAGTAAAGGTGCGAGTTATTAAGTGTTTATATGGTTTTAATAATACACAGATATTTGTCTAGCCCTATATATATATATATATTTTTTTTTTTTGACTTCGGGACACATAGTGAAGGTTAATTTGCTTGGACAGGAGAAGTTTCTGATGAATTATCCAGACTCAGAGGTCAAGACAACGCAATCTGACATCCTGACACGCAGAGGGAAAACTCATGGGGAAACTCCGCCCCCTAAAGCGGCAGAATTCACTGAGACGGAGGACGGAGGTATTTCATAAATCATGTGAATGTGCTTCTACTTCAGACACATGTTTTATACATAAAATAAAAATGCGTAAAATATTGGGGCATATCGAGAATATTCCAAATACAAATGCACTAACAATGACGTGGTTAAGAATAATCTACTCAAAGCGGCAAAACATTTTTTTTCAAGTGTTAGTATCATTTTTATCTATTTATTTGTACATTTTATTCTGAAAAAAAAAAAAAAAAACTCTGCTACTCAGTTATATTTTCTCTCTTTCTCCCTCTGTCTTAACACTGGAGACTCCTTCAATAAACGTAACATCTGTGATACATTTGATATAAAACTGTCCGAGCCACTGTTACGGAAATTTAATTGACGCCTTCTGGCTAAGTCACAATCCAGAATTCAACAGAATGTTATTCACTATTATTATGTTTTTCCCTAATAAAATGTTCTTGTGAAAAAGAGGGCGTGTACTTCCAATGTCACGAAACACACTTTCCCATGTTAGCACCTCGCGTGTCTTTCTTCAAGGTGAACAAAGTCCAGCTCTCACCTTTCTCGCATCAATTATTTAACAAGAAAAAAGAAAATACCCAGAGTGCATTGCATTTCCCAGCAGCTCTGTCGGAGGTGTGAGTCCAGCTGTGAGGAAGGACGTCCGGTGGGACTCGAGACGTTTCTCCCTGCAGGGGTTTTTGATCCTGGCCTGCCAGTCTGCGCATATGGTTGGGGTTTTGCGCGAGCGCGCGGTGGTCCTGCAGACGTCCTCCCGCTCTAATTGGCTGTAAGTAATTGTAAATGAAAGCGTCCCTGTACGCGGAGGGGCCGCGGGGCAGACCCGGCTTTCAGCGCCTGTGATGTGCGCGAGCACTCGGGGAGGAAATAATGGAAATGTAATATTTGTACAGGGCAGGTCCTAATACCCGCTGCAATAAAGCCAGGGCCAAACATTGCTCACGGCTCCATTACTATTTGAAACGCGTCCAAAGAAACAAAACTGCGCTTTGGGAGCTGTCGTAAAAAAAAACGTGTTATTTGTAACAGCTCTGTAATTTCAAACTAAACGCTGAGATTTCGGCTGGTTTAACTTAAAAGGCATGATATAACAAACAGTGTGTTGAGCCATGAAGAGGCCCAGTGACGTCTGTGTGTGTGTGTGTGAGTGTGTGAGTGTGTTGATTTGGAAGACTAGAACTATATACAAGACCCCTCCAAGGCATCCAAAGTCCATTAACACAAAAATGTGTGTAAACATGAAAAAATGACCCAGAAAACCAGATCATGTCCTGCTTTCCTTCGTTCTTTCTTACTTACTTTACAGGCCACAGAGGGGAAACAAACTTTAACACACACTTTTACTTAATTTAATTATGTATATATTTTTAACCCGACCTTGACTGTAAGAAATGCAAAATAACAATTCAATGTGTTATAGTAATCTATCTCTCGATCTATTAGTGATATTTTTTACAGTGAATTTGGGTGAATAAAAGGGTAGAAAAAACTAAATAATTAATTAGTTGATTTAAAAATTCATTATTAGTGATGGAAAAGGTTGAGTCTTACATGAACATTATATCAATTAATCATTATTGTTTTTTGATTATCTTTTAATAAATTATGTTGTTGAATTATTTGAATGTTAAAATGTCATCATACAAATATTGAAAAAACGATAGCCTCATTGAAATAAAATCATGTGTCTCTAAATGTGGATGTATAATTAGTTGAGACAAAAGACAGACCGAGGCAGGAGCGTCACACATGGAGGAGACGGAGAACATTTTCAGAAGTTGTAACAAAATTCTAAAATTAAAATATAACACAATAACTATTTTAATTGCTGATTTTAAAGCTAGAATGTGCCTTTCTCGTGTATAAAGTGTTAGTTAATGCTAGTTAGTGCTAGTTAATCCTAGATAACCATTTTTACTACATAAACAAAGTTATAATGCCACATGACCGCCATGTTCTCGGCCTTCAGCTTTCGAGGTCAAACAGAAGGACAATAGAGTACAGCCTCACTTGCCCCAAGACAATTTATTACCCCTGTGTGTGTGTGTGTGTGTGTGTGTGTGTGTGTGTGTGTGTGTGTGTGTGTGTGTGTGTGTTTTTCTCTCCCCAGACGAGACGATGCTTATGATTTGTACAAGCTACTGTTCCGGCATTCCTGAGCTGTGATAAAACAATATCAAAGGCTTCTGACTCACTTACAGGATTCTTCACTTTGAACTGCAGGAGTTCATCATCCTGTCGTCCTGATTTACTGCTCCGTACACCCGACTCGCGCGCAACTCTTGGAGCGTAACAGAGTCTCCTTTAAACGAACTTCATCAATTTGTTAGCATGCTAGCATAAAACAGAGAAAATGTTATGGGTGTGATGTATCACATTGTTAATACCAATTTTTTTTTTTTTTACAATATTATGAATATTACAGATATGAATCACGCCTCCTTCACTGTGACTGGCACACACACACACACACACACACACACACACACAAATACACACGCACAGTGGCAGTTCTACACTGAATTGCTCCTTGGGTGAGACTCCTTCCCGGCGCCCCAAGCCCTGCACCCCCCCCCCCCCCCCCCACACACACACACACACAAAAACCCTGACAAAACTTCACATTTTGTACACACCACACATTTTACTGTAGTAATACTACATGTCGTTCTGTAACAGACCAATTTTTGCAAAGAATAAATAACCTACTCATAATCTAAATAAATATACTCTGTAAAAACAAATATTATTTAAGAATATTTTTTTAATTATTAAGAATAATATACAATAATAAAGGCGGCGCGGTGGTGTAGTGGTTAGCACTGTCGCCTTGCACCTCCAGGGTCCGGGTTCGATTCCCCGGCCAGGCTCGATTCCCGTCTCTGTGTGCATGGAGTTTGCATGTTCTCCCCGTGCTTGGTGGGTTTCCTCCGGGTACTCCGGTTTCCTCCCACAGTCCAAAGACATGCAGGTTAGGCTAATTGGCGTTCCCAAATTGACCATAGTGTGTGAATGAGTGTGTGTGTGTGTGTGTGTGCTCTGCGATGGATTGGCACGCTGTCCAGGGTGTACCCCGCCTAGTGCCCTGAGTCTCCTGGGATAGGCTCCGCCCCCGCGACCCTAAATACAGGACAAAGCGGTATAGAAGATGAATGAATGAATACAATAATAATACATAAATACAATAATGGAAATTGTATTGGTTTTTAATGGTAAGTTTAACAATGTCTTCTGGTATATGATGGATTCTATTGGTGGGTGGGAAGGTAAATCCTATTGGAAACGTGCCGGAAACACACTACAGTAAGGAATTTTGTAATAGTTTACTGGACAAAGTTAATGGTTCATTATGGTATTTAATAGAAACCATTAGAATTTCTGTGATTTCTGTGATATTAGGCTTTTATTGTGTGTGTGCGTGTGTGTGTGTGTGTGTGTGTGTGTTTAGCATAAGCAAGAATTAACTTGAGTTAACGTTATACCACTAATGAACATAATGACATGAATACGTTAATCATACAGAGAGAACATTGTTGTATATCTTTATCTTTTATCCGTTTCTCCTCATCTTCTTCTCTTTTATTTCTAAATTGGGCCCCTGACAGCTTTGGCCTTTTTCTCTCCATCGCTGTGTTTACTTTATAATTGATGATACGACAATCAGCAGATTTCCCCCAACGCTGTCACTCACGACCAGAAGTCAAGACTAAACCAATTCACCTCCACAGCATCATCGCTTTTATTACCTGTTATAATATTTTGAATGAAATGTACGTTATTTGTTTGAAAGTCAGGTGTCACTGATATAATTTAGCCCCCCTCCTTGTCCGCTTCATTTGGCAGAGTTGAACTGTACTCTGCGCCCCCCAACAAATCCCCCCCCCCCCCGCTTGCTCAGCTTCTGTGCGGCTCTTTCAGCAGCAGGGGCGGCACAGGTATCATAGATATTAGAAAACTGCTTAGCGGCACAGATTATAATTTTTTCCTCCAAGTTCGTGTCCCGCCCCCCACGTGTCATGACGGCTGCCCCGTGCACCCATGCCTAAAACCGCCACTGCACACACGCATACACACAGACAGGCCACACTTCCTTCTCTGTGACTGACACAGGCCACGCCTCCTTCTCTGTGACTGACACATACAGTCCACGCCTCCTTCTCTGTGACTGACACACATAGTCCACTCCTCCTTGTAGATAAGAAGGCTAAATCTCAATCTCAAACTCACCTTATTGACTCTTAGCTAATTTTCCTTATAAAATGAAAATCTGTCTCTGTTTAACTACATCATATGTTAGTACGCTAACCCTAACCCTAGCGTAATGTTAGCAGGGTAGGTACATAACTTTAGCCTATGCAATCTAGCATTCAAATACACAGACACATGCTACTCTCATCCGACGAGCGTCACAACATTTTCCAATTTAATTTAGTCAATATTAAAAATCTACTAGGGGTGCCAATAAATTTGCCTTGTGTTTGAATAAAACGAATAAAAGCGAGAAAAAAAAACATCACAGGACGTCTGGTATTCTTTAGACAGATTGTCTTTTGGTTTATGTAAAGGGTGCCAACAATTACAGTGCACGTAACTGCTTACAGGTGTTCAGGCACGTCACACAAGTCTGAGTCAGGTGTCTCACCTGAGCGTTTTAGGAAAGAGACAAGCCAGGCAAAGTTGTTGGCAGCGAGCTGGCGAAGCGACCAATCAGCACGGAGCATGCTCTCTGACCCGCTTAACACCGCGGCTTTCCATCATTAGCTTGTTTTCTTCTGGCTAATGAGAAGCGGTCTAGTTTCTGCCCGTGCTGGCGCTCATGTCGACGCACCGGTCCTTACTTTGCCTGAATACACAGTTTGTTGCGTGAGGATGATGTCACCGCGTTTTTGCGACTGGCGCTGAGAAAGCACTCATGTCGACACGGGAACTCTCGCTCGCTGAGATATGGAAGTGATTAAAGATCTGGCTTCCTCTTCCCTCCGTTCAACTTCTGGATGCTTCAGAGTTGCTGTTCGTTTTTTTTCCCTCTCTCTCTCTCTCTTGCTCTGTATTTCTCAAGGACGGAAACATAACTCGTAGGAATAATATTTGGTCAACATAGCAACAGTCAAAGGGAAAATAAGGAATGAGCTGTGAAGTGTTGCAGTCAACACAGCAGGCCCGGCAGGTCCGCGTAATCAAATCCGTGATTTTTGTTTTCCACTCGTACGACTATGAGCGAATGTGTTTACCGCAAAATTTTAGGTCATCATCTGATCATCAGCACTGCGATTAAAACTGTTCGGAGGAATCAACACCGATCCAGTTGTTATTTCGGGCTGATTATTCTCATACGACAGAAGTCAAGACCTGATGTTTCCTCCCAAGCAACAGGTGGCAATGAAGGGGCGGAGTCTAAAGCCCTGTTTGTATCGGAACAGTGTTACGTGTGCAGTTCATTACATGTGACGTCATTGTTCCCAAAGTGTCTCTGGGATTTTGGTCCCGTTCGTCCCTGACATATGACCTGGGATCAGACTTAAGCGTTATGTTTTGCAGTAATATATAACTTCTTTCTTCTTCTTCTTACATTTACATTTAGTCATTTGGCAGACGCTCTTATCCAGAGCGACTTACATTTTTATCTCATTACACATCTGAGCAGTTGACGGTTAAGGGCCTTGCTCAAGGGCCCAACAGTGTCAACTTGGTGGTTGTGGGATTTGAACCTGGGATCTTCCGAACCGTAATCCAATGCCTTAACCACTGAGCTACCCTCTTCTTCCGAACGTGCTCACTTTCTTTAGCGTTTCTCTTTCCTCAACAAAAAGTTTAAAAACAATGCAAAACAATAAAAATTAAACTGCGTTTTAAAAGGGCGTGCCAGAGGAGCTCCATGTCCAGAGACACTGCTGACACGTTATCATGTGACCCAGTAATCATGCCAAGCCACACCCCCCTGACAACAAGCACTTAAAGCGAAGATCGGCAACCAGGTTGGGTTGAAATAAAGTCACACATTCTGAAGACACAGATTTTCCAGATTTTCTCGCCAATTTATTCTTTTCCAATCCCCCATCCGTCCATCACTATGGGGCTCCCACATTAAAGCTACTACTGCGACTGAGGACCGAAGACTATCACGTGTTTCCTCCGAACCACGTGACGCCAGCCGACCGAATCTTTTCAAACTCATGCACCATTGGCGGCGGAGTAACAGACTCGGAGGACACCGCTATCCGCTCATTCTGCTTGCGTGAGCTCACAGACGTCCCTGATTGGCTGTAGAGTCGTGATTAATGTGGGAGCACTAAGTGAGAGAGCTCGGCTGATCACTGGCGTAATCAGTCCTCTCTAGACCGCCGGTGGCAAGAGGTTACAGCATCACACGGGGATCGCACTCACAATCTCCAGATGATAGGGCAAGTGCTTTACCACTGTGCCACTCGGAGGACTATTTAATTTCTACTGGAAAACAAACAGAACACTAATTTATGTGATTAATTCTTTTTTTATATACTCATGATTTACTTTAACTCAATAGCTGTCTGGAATTCCCCGGCTAGTTTTATGACCATACTAGCTAACAACATGTAAAACAACTGCATCGCTAATTCTAATGTATAATTTTTTGACAAGCATTTTTCACTTACTGGGGCTAAAAACTGTTGTACGTAAGTTTTTGCACTCACTCATATTACATGCTTGATGTTTAACATTAATTGTCATTTACTTAGTAATAGTTTTCAAAGATTTAAGCTCCAAACGTGTACAGTAGGAACATAATGACCGCTATCTAATGTCATCGTAACGGCTAATGCTAATTCGGGTAATCAATTGGGTATCGTTTAGTCAGTTGTGGTTTGTGCTTTTTCTTAATGTAAAAATTGTGAACTAGAAATCCTGCCCATGTTTAATCTTCATTCCACTCGTCAGCTCATATCAGAAGAAACTAGGGATGACGAAGACGCGAGCGCCCGACGCTACCCTAACGTTTGCCAAATCCAGCTTATGGTGCAAACGTGCTGGCCTTCGATGTCAATCCAAATACAGAGACGCGTCCAAAAAAATCCTGAAACGGACTTTAAAGCACGTTTCTGCTTTCTGTCTGTCTCTCGCAGTTAGAGTAAAGCTCCTGAGAGGACCGCAATTATCAGATCAGCGCGTCTTGCAGAGTGCCGACGCTACGGAGAAAAATACTGACAGCCGTACAGGAAATGATGTCATCAGGCAGCCGTTACAAGCCGCGTACAAACAGGGTGAAAAGGAGAAGAAATAATAGACCAAATATCCAAAACTAGCACTTATTGTCGTATTAATACAGTGTATTATACAGCACTGGGGGATTGTGGGCAACTTTACTAACACACAAAAAAAAAGTATATTTCTATTTTCTACAATATTTCTAATTTCACCTCCTTTTAATTCTCTAATGTTAGTAACGTCAGTGTGAAATGACATTTACTGACTGTTTTGATAAAAATGCTGTCTTTTCCAAAGAAAAAAATATATTGTATGAAAAAATATTTATTAGGTTTTCTTAGAAACAAATTATTATATCAGAAAAAAACCTTATTGGATAAAAACAACATTCTTCAGAAAACTTTTCAGAAACAAACAAAAAAAGGCTCAAAAATATGCTAACTTATCCTCTTTAAAATCTTTAAAGTAAAAAGAATTTCATTTTGGAAAAATTGCATTAAAGAAATAAGTTTTAATGAGATTTTTGAAGAAAAGAAAGGAAAAAAATATCTCATTAAAACAGTATATTTTTCGTTGGGCTCATTTGTTTCAAAATTGTAGCCTGAGTGATGCTAACTAGCTCATTTGTTTTAGCTCGCTTGTTTGTAACTCAGAGTCCTGTTTCAAAGATTGAAAACAAAGTTGTCTTTCCTTTCAGCTTTTCCTTAGCCTAGCGTGTAGCTTGTTCCATTAACTCCTTACTGTCAGTCTTTAAATCTTTGCTACATGACTAGCAGTAGCTTAAAGTCGCTAGCGGTATAGTGTCCTTTGCGTAGCAGGCTATCAACTTCTGTTCTCTAACCGCAACGTAGTGTCAAATTTTAAATGTAGCTAACTAGTGCAGAACAAAGAGAATAAAACTTTGCCTGTCTAACACACACACACACAAACACACACACAGGCTCCATATGCCAGAGCGGGGAAAAATCTGTCACCTCGAGAGGAAAACGTATTCGATTTATCAGTCCGCGTCATTTCAGCGTTTCATTAAAAAACTTTTTTGCCTTTTAGCTTCGATTTATTTTTATTCTCTCTTTTCATTTTCATGTCCATTAAAGAACAAAGGACATCACAGAAGCGACTCAGTGGCCTGTGAATAAAAGTGAGATTTATGGCTGCGTGTCCTGTGATTCTGTAAAAAAAAAAAAAAAAATTCTTTCAGAGAGTGATAATAGGTTTTCCGCTCAGCTAATGGAGACAGCAGAGGCGTTCAGCAGCGGCTTCGGCAGCGACGCGGCTGGATTGTCTGGACGACGCATTAGCGCGCGCTCAGAGAGCTAGGGTTTTTTATTGATTTTATTTTGAAACGCACACTGTCAGCTCCTGGAGCCAGATGAAAAGTCAAGGCGGAGGCCACCGCGCCGGACCGAGCGGCCAATAAAAACAAACACACGTGGACTAGCGTGATTTGTGAAAAGTCGAACACATTTTCCTGATAGAAATTAAAAGCATGCGAGTAAGCTGTGAAATAAACATCGCGACACGCCTAAGTCATAGGTTTGTACAAATTAAATTTATCTATTATCTATTTTTTTTTCTCAAAAATATGCTGAAGATTATTTTTTGTTCTTTTGAAAAATAATTATTTTTCGCTAATAATTTTTTATGTTTTTAAAAAAACTTTTCTATTCTATTTCTATTCTGTTCTATTTTTATGGAATTTCTGAAGATACAAATACTTACATTTTATATATATATTTAAAGATTAAATTTTTATGAAAAATTCTTTGCTGTTTCCTTAGAAAAAGCTTTTGTGGTTTCTGAATATTTCTTTAAAAAACCCTGCAGTTAAAAAAATAATTGTTTCTAATAAATGGCTCCTCCCCCCGAAACAGAATTCTTTATAGTGGGATTTAATTTTTTCTTTTTTGAGAAAGATGAACTTGTGCTGGAGCTGTTTTGGGCTGTAGAGCAGGGGGGGGGGGGGGGGGCAGGAGAACGATTCTTCCTTTTTAGCTCCGAGCTTTAAGATTGAACACTGATTTCAAAATGCGTTTCCTCGAGAGCTAGGACAATTAACTAACAAAATAAAGAAAAAAGAAAAGATTTCTGTCACAGTGAAATCACTCAGTGAAATCTCTAAGCAGTCGGCGGTTTCACGGATTTGGTGCAACTGCTTGAGCACAAGATGCTTCGCTAATGCTAACGCTAACTCTGACACTAATATCACCAACTATTATCCAGACAGACAGATCACACAGCAGCTTATCTCCTCTCATCAATATTTTTGTAACATTTTAGTCGAAGGTTCGAGCAAAAAAACTGAATTAGCAAAGATTGTTCACACACACACACACACACACACGAGGCACACACACACGCTAGCGGCTAGCGGATCGATAAGCATCTTATTTCCACTGCTTTAAATTGAATTACAGCGCTTAAAACCGGGGGAAAAAAAACACGCCCGGAAAACTGCACAAGCGCCGTAAATTAATTCCAGGGCAGGTTGTGTTAGGACACCGTTACACACGAGTAAATGTTTGTTTGTCTAACCGAAGCTCTGAGCGTAATGTTTGTTCAACGCTGCAACAGTTACCAAGACAGGCAGATCTGCTGACATGCCACATCACGCACCCATACGGGTCTCCAGGTTTCCCCAGGACCGGGAACAGCTTCATCATCTACTGTACCACTTCCCAAGTAAACAGTTTCACCAAAATTCCCTCACAAAACTCATGAACGCTGAGAGTGAAATGGGATGAAAACACTGCGTCAGGTGACACTCGTTAAGATCGACCTATTAGCGCCGAGTATTAAAGTGCACTTATGTTATTGTTCACATGAGATGAGCGGGTCCAGTCCTGTAACAGAACGTCCTGCGATTGTTCAGACAGAATTCCTGTCGAAATTCCTGGTGTTGAAAAGATCTTTCAGTGGAAAGTTAATAAAAAGTCCAAACCATTTTTACACATGAATAATCTGTGTTTACGTGAAGAATGTGTGAAATTGAAAAACCGCACGTTTTAACTTGATTAAATGCTTATGTTAAGTTTTGTAGCACGAATACAGCAATATGAAAAAAACTAATAAATATGATAAACATGAGTGTGAAAATTATTATGAAAGAAGAAACTGTGTGAAAGCGATGTGAAATATAAAACCCGGGTAAAGATGGTAAAAGTAAAATTTTTAAGCACAAATAGGTGACTTGTGTCGTTGGAAGGACGTATGAAAACAGGTGAATTGTATAAAGAATCACGTGAAAATTTTTTGTAACTATGAGGTGTAAATACACTGCATGTGCACGTATGAGAAAATGACACGTGTCTGAAAATAAACTTTGGGAGAAAAAAAAAAGTTTAAATAAATGGCATCTAAGAATCATAAAAAAAATTAAGAACTGGCGTAAAAATCACATGTGAAACCAAAACTGTGTGTGAAAAATGTGTGCAACATGATGACACCTGAACGTGATGCATGTTGAAGGGGCGGAGCTTAAAGTCACACACACATGTTGCAACGACTGTAACTTAATTTTTTCTGTATTGTGTAATTAATATTTCCAAGAATAAATATTATAAAATCAAACACACATATACATGCACAAGACACACCATCTGTACAAACAGTAATGTGTACGTATACACAATGCACACAAAATAATTACACATTAATTACACAACACACACACACACTACACATACTGTACAAACATTAATATACACATAGACACACACAACACACAAAGTAAATATACATACAAACTGTAACACACACATACACACACACATACACACACACACACACACACACACACACGAGTGTGAAAGCTGTGATGTGTATTACAGTCAGTCTTAAGGCTCTGAGCTACCTGGTGTTCAACAGCAACAATAAAACTTACTGTATGACAAGAGACTCTCTCTCTCTCTCCCTCTCTCTCTCTGTTTCTCTCTCTCCCTCTCCCTCTCTCTCTCTCCCTCTCTCTCCCTCCCTCTCTCTCTCTCTCCCTCTCTCTCGCTCTGTTTCTCTTCAAGAGCTCCCTGTTCTACTTTGAGCTGAGAGAAGAAGGGATGGAAACGATTATGAACGGAGGAGAGAGAAAGAGAAAGAGAGAGAGAGAGAGAGAGAGAGAGAGACAGATGGGGATTCCAGCGATCTCTTCGGGATAGATAAATAGATTTTGAAATCATTCACAAACGATGTGCAAAATGTGCTCGCCATCTGCTGCAGAGCTGCACTGAGAAAAACCTGCACTCCTCTCTTTCTTCAGTTCTCTCTCTCTTTTGTCTCTCTCTTTCTCTCTTCTCAGGAACAGAAAGTGGCTGAGAAACAGGACAGAAGACTCATAAAAAGAGGGAAATGAATGCTGCGGCGGAGAGAACCTGATCGCTAACTGCAGAGCTGGTGACAACACACACACACACACACACACACACACACACACACACACACACTACAAAACAGATGAACATCACACAAAGAACAATCACAGCAGTCACATGTGCATCATTGGCCAATTAAAGCTAATAATAATATCAAAGGAATGTTTTTGCTAACAATTAAACACACACACACACACACACACACACACACACACACACACACTTGATATAATGGATAAAGATACATACACCCTCATTACAAATTCCACGGTGTACAAATATTCATGATCGCGCACATTTACATACAGCACGTAAAACACAGCATGTAACAGTGTGTCAGTTCTACAAGGGTTCTTTACGGATGCACTGAATAAGGAACGGCTCTGAAAGTTGTATGTAGAACCTTTAGAACAGACAGACAGAACTACGGATGTGAGACAGCGAGGGAGCGCAACAAGAAGCGTCTTTCTTTCTTTCACCAACATAACATTCTACAAAGTGATCTACTCATAATAGAAATTAAAATGAGTTCCAGCAGGGTCTGTGTGTGTGTGTGCGCGCGTGTGTGTGTGCGTGTGTGTGTATGTGTGTGCACACATTCAGGGCGTGGTCCTGTATGATGAAATTGTGAGTGTGTTGTCTTTGCACTCACTGTGTGTGTGTGTGTGTGTCTGTGTGTGTGTGCGCGTGTGTGAGAGAGAGACTCCACACGTTCCTACTAGGCCCCAGTTTTTAATCTCAGCACAGAAGTCCTTCCAAGAGAAAAACCTGCGCAGTGTTTCATGTGGTTCTACAAATAAAAAGCCAGTTAAAGAGCAGAGACGGAGCGCAGAACATCTTTAACCAATAACGCACTCGCTAATGTCTCCCGCCTGCTGCAGCCTCAGACCTGTCTCACTCTCGCTCAATCACTCTCAGACCTGCCTCACTTTCTCACTCTCAGACCTGTCTCACTCTCGCTCAATCACTCTCAGACCTGTCTCACTTTCTCACTCTCAGACCTGTCTCACTCTCCCTCAATCACTCTCAGACCTGTCTCACTCTCGCTCAATCACTCTCAGACCTGCCTCACTTTCTCACTCTCAGACCTGTCTCACTCTCGCTCAATCACTCTCAGACCTGCCTCACTTTCTCACTCTCAGACCTGTCTCACTCTCGCTCAATCACTCTCAGACCTGTCTCACTTTCTCACTGTCGGACCTGTCTCACTCTCGCTCAATCACTCTCAGACCTGTCTCACTTTCGCACTCTCAGACCTGTCTCACTGTCACTCAATCACTCTCAGACCTGTCTCTCTCTGACTCTCAGACCTGTCTCACACTGATCTGTCTCACTCTCACTCTCAAACCTGTCTCTCTCAGGCCTGTCTCACTCTCACTATCAGACTGGTCTCTCTCTGTCCCTCTCTGTCTCTCACTCTCAGACCTGTCTCACTCTCACTCTCAGCACTACCTTGTAGTGTTTCTTCCTCACTCTTAGACTATCTCTATGACACACACTCTCACACTCAGACCTGTCTCTCTCTTTTGTCTCCCTCATCTTTCTGTTTCATTCTCTCTTTCTGTCTTACTCTCCATCTCTCTTCCTGTCTTACTCTCTCTCTCTCTGCCTGTCTCTCTCACTCCCTCTCTAATGGTCTCAGCCTCTTTTCCGGTCTCACTCTCATTCTGTTTTCCTTTGCCTGCTTTACTCAGATTCATCTCTCTCTCTCTCTCTCTCTCTCTCTGAAACAGAAGTTTCAAGTTTTTTATTGTCATATGTGCAGTAAAAAAACATCCCCCCATACAATGAAATTCTTACTTTTTTGTCCCCCTAATGAATGCCACTAAAAAAGTAGAAAATAAGCATAAAGAAACAAAGAAAAAGACATATAAATAATAAGAAAAAAACGGCATTGATAAGAGGAGCAAGCAAACACGTCCGCCTCAGGGGACGTCATGGTTAGCACCTGCTGGAGAAAACTCTGCTGTCCTTCAAGCGATAACAGAGAGAAAGAAGACAAGAAGAACAGAAAATGAGAAAGGGGAACAGAAGTAGCGGGTTCTCATTAGTAACACTCACACGGCTAAACAGAGATGATCCACATGTTCTCCAGACACTCAGAGAGGAAGACGGGAAAGAAGGAGAAATAGAAATATCCTGTTATCTTTCACAAAAAGGACATGTCTTAATTCTCTCTTTTATTTCCAAAATTCTTGAAAGAACTGTTTATAAGCAAATGTCTCTTTATCTCTCACAGAACAACCTTAATAATCCCAATCAATCTGGATTCCAAGGAGCACATTCCACAGAGACTGCCCTTCTGTCAGTCACTGAGAAGCTCCATGCTGCTAGATCTGCTAAACTGTCATCTGTCCTCATCCTCCTGGACAAGTCAGCTGCATTTGACACGGTGAACCACAAGATTCTATTATCTATTCTTACAAGCCTTGGAATTTGTGGAACAGCGTGGCAATGGTTTGCTTCTAACCTAGAAGATACAGGTAGGTCATATGAGGTAACATGGAGGGGATCTACATTTGCCCCACGTAGACTCTCTACTGGTGTCCCGCAGGGCTCAGTACTTGGTCCTCTTCTGTTCTCTTGGTAAGGTCATATCATCGCAGGAATTTTCATACAATTTTTATGCAGATGACACCCAACTTACTCTCTCCTTTCCTCCCTCTGACACTCAGGTTTCACCCGGATCTCAGCATGTCTGGCAGACATCTCATCCTGGATGGCTTCTCATTACCTGAAGCTCAATCTGAGTAAACTGTTGTTCATCCCTTGTGACTCATCCCCAGGTCAAGACCTTGTGATATCCCTGGACAAGAACCAAATCACTCCTTCAGCCACTGCCCGCAATCTTGGGCTAACCGTGGACAATCATCTGTCATTTTCCCCCCACATCGCTAACCTTACTCGCTCTTGTAGATTTCTTCTTTAAAATATAAGAAGAATTTGCCCCTTTCTTTCTTCACAGGCTACTCAGGTGCTTGTTCAGTCCCTTGTTATTTCAAGACTGGACTACTGCAACTCACTCCTGGCAGGCCTGCCTCTGTCCACGATTCGTCCTCTGCAACTGATCCAGAATGCAGCAGCACGTCTCGTTTTTAACCTCCCCAAGTTCTCCCACACCACCCCACTCCTCCGCTCCCTGCACTGGCTTCCTGTAGCTGCCCGCATCAAATTCAAAATGCTGATGCTTGCCCACAAAGCTAAAAATGGCCCAGCACCCACTTACCTCTCTGCTCTAATCACACCACGCACTGCACCACGTTCCCTCCGATCCTCCAGCACTGCTCGCCTCATCACACCATCTCTCAGGGATCGAGGGCGACATTCATCCAGGCTCTTTTCTGTTCTGGCACCTAGGTGGTGGAACGAACTTCCTCTAGATGTCCGTACAGCAGAGACTTTGACTATATTTAAACGACAACTCAAGACGCATCTGTTTCTCCAGTACTTGGAATAGGACTGTTAAATATTAGATCTCTCGCATCTAAAGCAGTTATTGTTAATGAAATTATCACAGATCAGGCGTTTGATATACTCTGTTTAACTGAAACATGGGTTAAACAGGACGAGTATGTAGCTCTAAATGAAGTTAGTCCTCATGGATACAGCTACATACACCAGCCTCGGTTAACTGGTAGAGGAGGAGGCGTCGCAGTTATTCATAATGATAATCTGTCTATCGTACAAAAACACGGACACAAATTTAACTCATTTGAAATTCTCTATAGTAACATAAGTGTATTTAAGTATATTAAATCAGCTCAGTCGATTCCACTAATTATAATTTACAGACCTCCAGGGCCGTATTCTGAATTTCTTAGTGAATTTGCGGATTTCATCTCAGACCTGGTCGTTTCTGTAGACAAAGTGTTAATTGCTGGAGATTTTAACATTCATTTTGAGAATCCAGAAGACCCTCTGAGAACAGCATTTATATCCATACTGGACTCCGTAGGCGTAAATCAGTGTGTAGTAGGACCCACTCATAAAGCAGGTCACACTTTAGATTTAATAATATTCTGCAGATTAAGTATAAGAAATGTATTCACAATTCCACTGTCTGAAATTATCTCAGATCACTATCTTGTCTCCATTCAAGTGTGTCACAGTGATAATGTACACACAGCACCGCGCTACCGTATTAAACATACATTCACATCAACTACCACACAGAGTTTTATCAGTAATCTCCCAGAACTTTGATTGGATCGCCATCTGACTCCACAGAATTTGATCAGGTGACTGAATATTTAGAGTCGACGTTCTGTTATACCTTAGATAATGTAGCTCCAGCTAAAAAGGAAAATGATTAGAGATAAGAAACTCGCTCCCTGGTATAACGATCACACGCGCACTTTAAAACAGACCGCTCGGAAATTAGAGCGTAAATGGCGTCAAACTAAATTGTTAGTATTTCAAATAGCATGGAAAGAGAGCATCCTGAACTATAGGAAAGCTCTTAGTGTAGCTAGATCAACGTATCTCTCCACTCTTATAGAAGAAAATAAAAATAATCCTAGATTTTTATTTAATACCGTAGCCAAATTAACCAGAAATAAGACCACTGCAGTAATCTCAACATCATGCTATAGTGAGGACTTCATGAACATTTTCAACAACAAAATCATAAATATTAGGCTTTGAAACCAGACAATTTAAGTGATACAGATGATAAACTAACCACATCATCAGAACCTAGAATACTTACCTAAAATTACTCCCCTTGAAGAGAGTGAACTAATTTCACTCATCTCTTATTCAAAATCGTCAACCTGTATATTAGATCCTATACCGACACAATTTCTCAAACAGATAGTACCAGTAATAACAGAACCGCTGTTGAAAATAATTAACTGTTCACTCAGCAGTGGGTTTGTTCCCAAATCCTGTTATTAAACCGATTATTAAGAAACCTGACCTCGACCCCTCAGCTGTCCAATTACAGGCCAATATCAAACCTCCCCTTTATCTCTAAGATTCTGGAAAAGATAGTAGCGGAGCAGCTATGCTCATATCTACATAGAAATGTAGATGGTGACCATTCTGCATGTTCTCAAGTGTAGTTTGGTGTTCCACAGAGTTCAGTTTTAAGCTTTTTCCCCTTTACATGCTTCCTCTGGGCAACATAATCCGTAAGCATGGTATTAGTTTTCATTGTTATGCTGACGACACACAGCTATACGTCTCAGCAAAACCAGACAAGAAAAACCATCTTACTAAAGTTGAGCAGTGTGTGCAGGAAATAAGAGATTGAATGCTAATTAACTTCCTACTGCTTAATCCGGATAAGACAGAAGTTCTAGTCATAGGACCGCATACAGCTAGAAGTAAAATCTTAGATCACACCGTAACTTTAGATGGCCTTTCTGTTCCATCAAGTGCAACAGTAAAAGACCTCGGCGTGATTATAGATTCCAGCCTTTCATTTGAAGCTCATGTAGATAATATCACCAGGATAGCATTCTTTCACCTTAGAAATATCGCCAAAATAAGAAATATATTGTCACTAAACGATGCAGAAAAACTAGTTGATGCTTTTATCACTTCTAGGTTGGACTATTGTAATGCCTTACTGTCTGGTTGTTCAGTTAGGTGCATAAACAAGCTTCAGCTAGTCCAGAATGCAGCAGCGAGAGTCCTCACTAGAACCAGAAGATATGAGCACATCACCCCTATCCTATCTTCACTGCATTGGCTCCCTGTGAAATTTCGCATTGATTTTAAAATACTACTCTTGACATATAAAGCATTAAATGGTCTCGCGCCGCAGTATCTGAGCGAACTGCTAGTGTCTTACGATCCGCCACGCCTACTTCGGTCAAAGGATGCAGGCTGCTTATCAGTACCGCGTATTATGAAAACTACAGCTGGGGGCGGAGCTTTTTCTTACAAAGCCCCAAAATTATGGAATAGTCTTCCAAATAGTGTTCGGGACTCAGACACAGTCTCAGTGTTTAAGTCTAGGCTAAAAACCTATTTATTTAGCCAAGCATTTTTATAAATAGATTTGCCATAAGGTAAAGGAGCAGATCTGGGGGACTCATGGACGTAGAGTATTATGGTGAACTGGTATGTTTAGATGCTGTCTTCCTCACTCTCATTTGATCACTCAGGTTTGTTGACGGTGAGGTGTTTGTTTGCTTTACATCTCAGTTCCCCCTCATGTTTGTGTTTCCTTCTGGCTCCTCCCCTTTAGTTATGATGTCATAGTTAGTCCTGCCGGAGTCCCTGCTTGCACTCTACAGTAAATATACATTCACATTATACATTATGTGACTGTGACCATACCTAATTGTTATCTCTCCTACTTTTCTGCTCACTCCCCTTCTCTCTCTTCTCCTTTACTCCCCCTCTCTCTCTTTCCCTCTCCCTGTCTCTCTGTCGACCTATACTGTACATGTACCTGTAACTCCTGAGCTGCCAGTGATCCAAACCCGCTCTGTCCTCTGGACCTGTCAGACTCGCCCTGGTGTCCTGCTTCTGGTTGGAGATCTCGTCACATGGATGCCCCATGTGGTCTGCCTGGGATGAGTGTGGTTACTGGGGACGGTTCCACTTTTCCACAAAGACAGTCCTGTTTGGGTGCGGTACCTGAGTTTCTCAATCAATCTATTAAATATAGAAACAGAGATAAACATGCTGAGACTTTGATCACTGTGATCTTTTTTCCAGACAATCACCTAATCACTCGATTACACAACTGAACATCGAGTTAGTGTGTGTGTGTGTGTGTGTGCATACAGTATAATGATAATGAAAGACAAGAAAGGAATAAGCAAAAGAACGAAGGACGAAGGATGATGTAAAAAAATACAGAGACGATGAAAGGAAGATGGAGTGTGACAGAAAAGCAAGGGATAGAGACAGAGAGAAAGAAAGAAAAGGAAATAAAAAAGAAAGAAAGAGCGAGCATGGGGGAGAGAATGGTAGAGAAGCTGACAGTTACAAGCAAATAGGAGAAAAAGGTTGAAAAAAAGAAAAAAAGAAGACAGAGACAGAAAAAGAGACATAAAGAGAGAGTGTGTGTGTGTGTGAGAGAGAGAGAGAGAGAGACAGATGTGTGTGGTTTGCAGATGGAGAGGCGGCGGTGGAGTTTTACTGTCCCACTGTTTCTTTCTCTTCAGGATGTTTATCTTTTGCGTTTGAGGTTTTACGTTCCTCTTAGCCACGATCTGTCCATTCTGGAAAAGACGAGTGCAGCCAGACGCTTAGCCAATTAGCATAATCGGCCGGTCTCAATTGAGCGAATCATTACATTAATTTTTACTCGTTTAACACAAAACTGCCTCGCAGTAGCTCTGCTTTCTGAGGTCTGAGGGAGGTTCTGCTGGATTCATCAACGTCGCACTGACGGAAAGTGGAAATGAGGCTTTCATGTCCACGCCATGTGTCTCCGCCGTGTCGGCTAGCCGCTAGCATGCTCACAGCGCTGATTTACAAATTGCTATTGACATTCGGACAAAATACTAAGAAACATTTTCAAGTAAATTGTGGCTGAGGTGGAGCCAGTAGAGGGCGCTGTGGCTAGAAAGCAACAACATGACCTCGATATTAACAGTGCTGGAAGTGGAAACAAGAATGAGGGGGTGTGGTCAAGGTGGAACAGGAAATGGTTAAATGAACGGTTAAGTAAACCTGTAATGTGCCTTGTTTAGTACCAAGAACTCATCAGTATATCAAAGTGAAATACAGGTGATGAGGGGGTGTGGTCAGGTCAGGGCAGGAAGTAAAATCTCAGGAGTTTTTGGAGCCCTGTGAGCAGGTGAGGTTCTGGGGTCTGGTTCCAGCTTGGCACAGATGGTTGATGACCTGGTTACAGCGGAACTGTGTGTTTCAAAACTTGACTGAACATCCGCTCTTGAGCATAAACTCGAAAAACAAATGAGAAGAGAAGTGAAAAAGAACAGAGTGTGGACGAGGATGAGGTCCGTGCATACGCGTCCTCCAAATCTAGGTCAGGTTTCACAGGTTCCTCAGTGGTTCCTCGGATGGTTTATGGTTCCAGCTCAGTAGGAGCAAATCTGGAACTGAAGAACAAAAGAAAAAAAAACAACAACAACAACTCGTAACTGGTTGTGACCCGCCCGGTCGGGGCAAAAAGTGAGGATAAAACACGACACGTAAGCAGGACGTCGTAATTGAAATGTCTTAAATAGAATGATTCTTTGGATTGAAAGCTTGCATTGGTTCACTTTCACCTTTGAATAACCAACTGCCGCCTTACAGTTATGAATAACACGAAATGGTGCATTTTAAACATATATATACATATATAGTTTTGCTATGGTAAATTCTTTGACCATGTATGTGTGTTTGCGTGTGTGTGTGTGTGTGTGTGTGTGTGTGCTGGTTCTCCTTATGCATTTTAACACTGATTGGTTCTGAAAGTCGCCCTGCAGAATCGGTTCAGTAAACGCTTCCATTTGGGGGAAAAAGTAGAAAGAGGTCCGTAATGCAAATCCCTCTTCATCCCTTCGCTCCCTCGCTCCTCCCTCACCCCCCCCCCCCCCATCGCTGCGTTCCTCAATATGTAAATCGAATCCCTCTTCTGCTGCTCCACTTCTCATCTACAACCCGCTGCTAATATACATCTGCGTCTACTGTGTGTGTAGATACACGTGTGCATACTGTATATATGTGGGAGATGATCAAAGCGCTGGGCCGAGCGAGTCTGACCCGCAGGTACGAAGGCAAGAGCAGATTTTTCACCCGTCTGCTCGTTTGGCAGGAATTCAGTCATCCTTTTTAGGGAACAACCTCCAACCCATGCCCCCCCTTAATGTTCTCTTTTCTGTTGTTCTCACACACACACACACACACACACACACAATCATAGCTACTGGCACAACGTGAGAGAATTGTTTCTTTTATATTTAGATGAAAGGTGCCTCGCGCATGTAAAAAAAAAAAAAAAAAAAAAAAATATATATATATATATATATATATATTATGGCTTCATTATGTTTCCGTGGTACCAGAACGACCAACACAAAAATAACATATTTGGTATTCTATTAAGCAGAACTGATTGGAATTAAGATGACCCCCCCACCCCACCTCCCACTTTTTCTTTTAAACACACACTCACACACACACACACACACACACACACACACTGCACAGCAGCCTCAGCAGAGGAGAAATCAGTTTTTTTCCCATGAAAAGAACTCAAGACAAGCTGTTTCTCATAAAAGGCGAAAGAGGCTTCACACTGGAAAAACATACAGGAAAACTCATCAGTGTGAAAGCGTTCTCTCTCTCTCTCTCTCTCTCAGTGGGGTCACCCTGCTCTGGGTGGCAAACTTCACCCACAGCCAGGACAGAAATGTTTAATATAAATAAATTATTCTGATCTAAAAAAAAATGAGGGGGTACCATGCATATGTGTTTATGTGTGTGTGTGTGTGTGTGTGTGTGCGCATGCATGATGCAGCAGCGCAACTCCAGATCCTGCTTATGTACGCCAACACTCATTAGAAGAGATCTGAGTGGCATGAAGCCGCAGGAGACGGAGCCAAGCCGCACTAATCCACCGACAGAGCAGCAGATTTCCAGCGCGGTCTTGAGAGGAAAAGGTGTAAATTATGCGAATTTCGGCATTTTTGAGATCTGTGGACCTTACGGTACCGCGTGCTGTGAGGACTACATGATATTTACACCTCGGCGCTGACGGATTATGGATTCTGATTGGCCAGGAGGGGTTGATTAGTATCCTATTCAGTAGTGCAGCTAGCTGTTCATTTTAGAGCGTTATGGTTTCTATAGCAACTGCTTGCTCGAGGTGAACACTCTGCATGAACTTGTGTGTAACTGCTAATATTAATTGGCAACGTGGATGGAAGGAGTCTCCAGCGTCAGTCACCGGTGCAACTTTTTCCAGCATCTTCAGCATCAAGCTGCGTTTTCTTTTTTTCTTTTTATTAACTTCACGAGAGAGAAAAGAGAGGCAGGTGAGGGAATGAGTGTTTATAGTTGCTATAATGTTAGTGACGAGGAACTCACTCGTTTAAAATAAAAATTATTTTACTTTAGTTGTGATAAAAGTAACGAATAAGAAGAATCAAACACACCAGGGCATGATGTACTAGGAAAATAATCAACATCAGGTCCGTAGCTCTGCTTGATACAATGATGATGTTGATTATTTTCCTGTAACAGCATGATTTTTAGGTGTTTTATTCCATAAAATTCTATGCATGACTTTGTTCCAGGAAAAAGTTACACACATTAAGGTTGAGATGACTGCGATGTTTTCTTCACAGCCGAATTTGTAAATTTTTGTTCTCTGACTGCAAGTTGAATGCTGAGGCTGCTCTTCATTCTTTGCTTATGAATAAAAAATATATATAAAAAAAAACCCTCAACACACCAAACATAATCTAGATAATTCAGTATGTAATTGGACCCTTTTCTCCTTCAGCTGTAATCAAAACTTTCTTTTCATGTGCAGGTTCCTCTGGTATCTGACAGCCGGATCAGCGGCTCGGCCTAATCGTAAAGACGTGCTGGCGATGTTCCAAGAACACACTACGTGAGTAATTCTTTCCTAAATCAGCAAATTACCATCTCTCTATAGTTTTTTCTTTCCCCGTGTCATATGAATGCGGGGTCTAATATTGTCCCGTGTGAATCCGAGAGCCCGTGATCTATATGCCGAGAGTGTGGCCAAAATATCACTCATTAGCGTGAAGTGAACAGGGAACCAGGGGAGAAGAAACAAGAGCAAGAAGTGCATAAGTGAGTGAAAAAAAACTCCATGAGAAGGAGGCAGGAGGGAAAAAAACAAGGGGAGAAAAAGAAAAGAAACTTGGCACTTTGGCCGCACACTGTCATGTAGGCTGGCTGACATCATCATTGTAAAATTAGGAGGCCGGTTTCGTCTTTCCTGCAGATGTGGAAGCTTGAAATCGCATTCCATGAGCCCGTGCCATTTTTCATCAACATCCCTCCCTAGCAACCCCTCCTTCACACACTCCGCTCCGGGAGCTCGGTGCGTGTGAGAAACACAGTGTTCAGGTTTGAGGACAGAGCAGAAGGAGTACATGATGGCATGACGGCATGTCTTTTTTTTTCGCATGCTAGCATGAGGGGGATTTTTTTTTTTTTTGTGGGTGCGAGAGGGAGAAAAGTGTGTGTTTGTGTATTTAAGAGAAATAGTAAAAGTATGCGATGACATGACTGCATTTTCGGCGTGCCTCAGGGCTCTGTCCTCAGTCCAATAATATTTTAACATTTCTTTCTTCTGCCTTTAGTTAACAGCAAAATTTTTAATTAATCAAAGTGTAAGGGGGAAAATGTTACTGTGGGTTAGAGAGAGAGGGAAGAGTGTGAAAAAAAGAGAATGTCGTAAAATTATGCAAAGAAATTTGTGGAATCGTTACTGTGAATGTGTGTGTCTAAGGACAGGAATGTGATGTGTGTCTTTTTTCATGTTAGTGGCTAGTGCTGTGAGGGGAACAAAAGGTTACTGTGGGTGTGGCGATGAGAGGAAGTATAACACTATAGCATGACTCCTTGTATCTTTAAAAAAACATGTATTTTTCATTTTGGCTTTCCTCAGGGGTCCATTCACGGGCCACTTGCGTTTTACAGATTTATACCTTGGGACTAGTTAGTTATTGGTAGTTTGTGTGTATGTAAATGGGAGGAAGAAAGATGTATCTGTCAGTGTTTAAGAGCGTGTAGGTATTTGACTATGTAATAGAAATTCAATTTATTTGTATAGCGCTATAGAAATGGAGTGACAGTTATTGTGAGCATGTGATTACATGTGAAGGGGAAAAGAAGGATAAGGGAGTGTTATGCAAGGCCATGACTTGACTGCGTGCATCTGTAAATATGTGGTTTTAGCGTGTCGGGGTTCCTCAGGGCTCCATTCTCGGTCCACTGGCGTTTTACTGTTCGGGCCCTTTGGCCTGATCCGGTGTCCAGAGCACGGCTCGTAATCCCTGAGTCCGGGCCGACTCTGCTCTCTGAGCCTCCACCTGGAGCTGATTGGATCCTGCTGCTGCACAAAGGGCTGATTTATGAGCACAAGAGCGCCAGCATTTAGACACACAGCTGTGTATCGGCAGGAAAGGGAAGTTGTTCATCACACACAGTGTGTTTTATCAATGCAAGTCACGCCCGGATTGAACCGGTGCTCTCAGGGAAGAGGAGCTTGGATGATGGACAGGTGTCAGGACGTGAGAAGGGTTAAAAAGGTGACGCTATGTTTGAAACTGATTTCATCAAGTGCAACACATTACACGATCTGGATGTATAACTGTCACTACTTAATGTAACGCTGTAATCCTGCGAGTGTCCACCTGATGCACACTTAAAAGTAATTAGCACTGACCTGTGCACCTTCGCGTTATGTGGTTTTGACACTAAGCTTTACAGCACATGTACGTTTGGAGAGGAACGTGAATGGAGCGCTAGTCCACTGGAACAAATTCATCCAGTCAGGCCACTTAAGATCCATTTCCTATGGCCATGTCTTACTAGCCTGGCAGGCTGCAGCCATCATTGTACCCATCCTTCATTGTGATTTACATGCACACTGCTTATGTTAATGTACTTAGAACATTCTACAGGACGTCACTTATACGTAGTATGGCAGACTGAGGGCGTACGATGCATAGATGGACAGAAGGGAAAGTTTTTCCCTCACATCATCACCATAATGCGATGCGGTGCCCATAAAAGCAGACGCTAACATCAATGAAGAAAACATATGGGCACACGCCGTGTAGCTTCTCTTTCCCCACAATAAAATCAATTAGACGTCCATAATAAATTTTAAGATTGACAGCATGTGCAGTCTGCCGTTTTCTTTTTTCCCGCACAGGTCCCTCAACATTTTACTGCTATTCGGAAGACGGGGCTTAAATCCCTGAGTGCGCTGCAACTTAATGGACTTACAATCAGATACGAGAGGAAAACATGCAGTTGCTTATGAAGTTGTAAAAAAACAAGAAAATGCCTTGATTCATACCTGAGCCAGTCCAAGGATGTTCCAGACAGCTAATGTGAGACTGTAAAAAAAAAAATTCCCATAATTCCCAGGGTTAAGGTTATAATTTATACTGAGACGAGGTTTGTCCCCCAAGGGACCTTCATACTTTCCTCCTCCTGTCTCTCCTCCACAAAATTTCAGCATGAAATAATTGGACAGGACAGAGAGAGATGGAGCATGCAGACTTTTTACTAGAAGGACATGCGGATGGTTGGACTATGACAGCAACTGATCAGTTCTCAATCATCTTCAGGTCACATTCTCCTCTGGTTTGCATACAGGAATAACATGCAAGAAAAAATTTTACTATTTGATTTAACCTCCATGACAAGCATTGCTTCTGTGAAAATAAGTTAATTGCATCAAGTCACATGAAAATAAACGATTCATATGAAAACCATGTGAAAACAAATTAATCAACTGAGAATTAATTAATTATGTAAAAACATAAAAATAGTTAAATAGTGTAAATTAAGAGTGAAAATAAAAATCATATTAAGATAAATGAAGAGTAAATATCATGTCTAAGTGAAATTCATTAATCTCGTTTTTTTTTTTTCATTAATACAGTAGTTTGGTGTTTAACCTCGTGACTGCTTGAGAAACTGAACAGTGCGCAGGCGCCAACGCGGAATCTTCCTCGGAGATGAGGCGTGATTGTCGGCTGGAGTTAACAGGAGCAGGAACGTCAGGAATCTCCTCGGAGCTTTACGCATTGATCAGCTGCATCATCAGCCGAGAGACAGAGAGACGTTCCACATTCACACCATGACCAATTCTCATGGTCTCTCAGTCTCTCTCTCTCTCTCAGTCTCTCTCTCTCTCCCTCCCTCTCTCTGTGACACGGTGCTGTTCTCGTCCAGGTCATTTGTCAAATCGGCTGGGAGGCGGAAAATCCTCTCTGCTATTCCACTCTGCTACTTTTCCACATAAACACCAGCACTACGTCATACACAACTCCAAACCTGGACGGAGGGAAACCTGCCTCGTAAAACACACAGAAATGAGTCAGAGTCAGGCCTGAGAGACGAGGCTGAGAATCTGAGCTGGGACTCGGAGCTGAAGCAGACGCCCCAACCTCAGCCGCACTTTCTCATGAACTATGATTAGCCTGTTTATTATTTTTTTTATTAGATTTTCTGTAACTAGTACACTGACACTTAGTCAGTTCTTATTTAGTTCTCAGATGCCATTTTCTCCCCGTTATTGTCATTATTTTCTTCACTGTCGTAGGAGTAAGATGATGGATGCTGTTCCTGTCGTCCGCTGTGTGTTCTCCGTCCCGTGGTCCTGAATGAGCCGCGGTGAGAACCCAGCTGCAGCTGCACTCTGACATCATGCGCAGCCGTACACATGGGGCTTTTTGTCATCCTCCAAACTGTAAGATTAATTCGTGCCCGGGCACCCCAGAGCGAGTGCGCAGCAGATGCTTCGCCATGATGGAGCTTCTGTTTGGCCTTTTCTCCACTTTCTGTCCTGCTCCTCTCGGCTTGTGGATAGAAGCCAGACGGCAGCGCCGGGCATCGCATCGCTTAAACACAGAGATTTATCTCGTGCGAAAGGAAAAAAGAAGAGGCGAGAGGATGCCTTTATCAAAGAGCTGCTGGGGCGAGGAACGATATCAAGATGAACACACACACACACACACACACTTGCAGTAAACAAGAGTTCTTCAAATGTTCTTTTAGGATTCCTTCAATAATTGTAGGTTTCTACTTGGACTGGAGTGGGATTGGGAAACACTTTGTCACAGAAGGAGAACCACAGAACCCTTCTCATGGACACTGGGTTCTCTGAATCATTAAGGTTCCTTGCTGATAAGACAGCAATCTGTTGTAGAGATAAGAATAATACACACATGGGCTCTTCTAGAGTTCTCATTGAGTTAATTAAGGGTTCTTAGCCTGATCTGTGTGCGTGTCTATGAGCTAGCCTGCTGTGTAGCGTTAGCATTAGAATAACACGATTAGCCTAGCATGCCTTAAGCACGTGAGTTGGTTCTGTGTGCAGAGAGGACGTTCGGGAACGATGTGTTCACAGCTCAATGCAAGAAAGGCACAAGTTTGAGGAAGGAAAAGAGAAAATAAACAATGATGTAGGTGTGAAAGTGAGACGCGACTCGACGCTGGACATTATTAGCGTTTTATCACTGAAACTGAGAGCGCCGCTCGGCCTCAGGGGAACCAGAGCGAATCGAAAGAATCGAATCGAGGAATCGACTGAGTGAAGTGAGTCTTATTTTCACCACCAGCTCAGACACACACACACACACACACACTTCATGTGTTTTCCTGCTGTGTTGAATTCGTCCCTGTGGAACGCCGGGAGATCGGCTTACAAGGAAACAAATGTTTTTTTTTTTTTTTAAGTTGCTGCTGGTTTTTTATTTTTTTTTTGGAGTGGACAAAAAAAAATGACGCTTTCCAAAAGCGATACGCAGTAAAGAATTTCTGCAGGCGATCCGTAGTCCAGATCAAACAGGATGTAACAGGATCCGAGACGTTCCCGAGCGCTGCGGGCCGAAATGGAAATGAAATTAAAAGCATTTGGGCAGATGTGAATAAATGACCTGCTCTTACAGCCTGCAGTAGTCTCTCTCTCCATCTCTCTCTCTCTCCATCTCTCTCTCTCTCTCTCCATCTCTCTCTCCATCTCTCTCTCTCTCTCTCTCCATCTCTCTCTCTCTCTCTCTCCATCTCTCTCTCTCTCTCTCTCTCTCTCTCTCTCCATCTCTCTCTCTCTCTCTCTCTCTCTCTCTCCATCTCTCTCTCTCTCCATCTCTCTCTCCATCTCTCTCTCCATCTCTCTCTCTCCATCTCTCTCTCTCTCTCTCCATCTCTCTCTCTCCATCTCTCTCTCTCTCTCTCCATCTCTCTCTCCATCTCTCTCTCTCCATCTCTCTCTCCATCTCTCTCTCTCCATCTCTCTCTCCATCTCTCTCTCTCTCTCCATCTCTCTCTCCATCTCTCTCTCTCCATCTCTCTCTCTCTCTCCATCTCTCTCTCCATCTCTCTCTCTCTCTCTCTCTCTCTCTCTCCATCTCTCTCTCTCTCCATCTCTCTCTCCATCTCTCTCTCTCCATCTCTCTCTCTCCATCTCTCTCTCTCTCTCTCCATCTCTCTCTCTCCATCTCTCTCTCTCTCTCCATCTCTCTCTCCATCTCTCTCTCTCCATCTCTCTCTCTCTCTCTCTCTCTCTCCATCTCTCCATCTCTCTCTCTCTCTCCATCTCTCTCTCTCTCCATCTCTCTCTCCATCTCTCTCTCTCTCTCCATCTCTCTCTCCATCTCTCTCTCTCTCTCCATCTCTCTCTCTCTCTCCATCTCTCTCTCCATCTCTCTCTCTCTCTCCATCTCTCTCTCCATCTCTCTCTCTCTCCATCTCTCTCTCTCTCTCCATCTCTCTCTCTCTCCATCTCTCTCTCTCTCCATCTCTCTCTCCATCTCTCTCTCTCTCCATCTCTCTCTCTCTCCATCTCTCTATCCATCTCTCTCTCTCTCCATCTCTATCCATCTCTCTCTCTCTCCATCTCTATCCATCTCTCTCTCTCTCCATCTCTCTCTCTCTATCCATCTCTCTCTCTCCATCTCTCTCTCTATCCATCTCTCTCTCTCCATCTCTCTCTCTCCATCTCTCTATCCATCTCTCTCTCTCTCCATCTCTCTCTCCATCTCTCTCTCTCTCCATCTCTCTCTCTCTCCATCTCTCTATCCATCTCTCTCTCTCTCCATCTCTCTCTCTCCATCTCTCTCTCTCTCCATCTCTCTCTCTCCATCTCTCTCTCCATCTCTCTCTCTCCATCTCTCTATCCATCTCTCTCTCTCTCTCTCTCCATCTCTATCCATCTCTCTCTCTCCATCTCTCTATCCATCTCTCTCTCCATCTCTCTCTCTATCCATCTCTCTCCATCTCTCTCTCTCTCTCCATCTCTCTCTCTCTCCATCTCTCTCTCTCCATCTCTCTCTCTCCATCTCTCTATCCATCTCTCTCTCTCTCCATCTCTCTCTCTCTCCATCTCTCTCTCTCCATCTCTATCCATCTCTCTCTCTCCATCTCTCTATCCATCTCTCTCTCTCTCTCCATCTCTCTCTCTCTATCCATCTCTATCCATCTCTCTCTCTCCATCTCTCTCTCTCCATCTCTCTATCCATCTCTCTCTCCATCTCTCTCTCTCTCTCCATCTCTCTATCCATCTCTCTCTCTCTCTCTGTCTCTCTCTCGCTCTCTCCATCGCTCTCTCTGTCTCTCTCCCTCTGTCTCTCTCTCCATCGCTCTCTTTTAGAAATGTTTATTTTACAAGTTTAATTGTATAAAATGAAGTGAGGATTTGATTTATAAACAAATCAATAAGAAGTAAATAAATAAATAAATAAATATTTTAAAGACATTAGAGTTAATTTTGTTAAACATACACAGCTGTTGCACCTTACAGTACAACGCCATATTGTTTTACACGTGTTTATATCTTTCATATTCTTGTACAAATTTTAATCAATTAGGATTCTTGATTTAATTGAAGTCTGGAGAAAACTTTTTGGGTTTCGCAGTTTGTACACGTCTGTGCCAGCCTGATTTTCTGCTCATGTATGTTGACTTTTTGATTTGGCAAATGATGAAATTTATAAGCTGGCACTTGAATCTCTCTCTCCATCTCTCCATCGCTCTTTCTTTCTTTCATAACCTTTGTTTCTTTTTGTCACTTCTTTCTTTTTATTCTATCTTTCCTTTTAAAAACTTTTCCTTGTCAAATTTTTCACTTTCTTTTCTCTCTCTCTGTCTCTCTCTCTCTCTGTCTCTCTCTCCGTCAGCTACCCCATCCTCTTTCTTTTTATGTCACACATTTTCTCTTTCTTTCTTCCTTTCCCATTTATTTGAAGATCATGTTTAAAAATTAGAATAATTTATTTTTGATACCTATTTAGCTTTCTTTACATGTAACTTTCTTTGTCTTTTTTCTCCATTTTCTTCATTCCTTCCTTCACTTCTTCCTTTTTTATTTGATATCTTACCATCAGCCATTACACTGTACATTCCCCTCTGTTACATAGAGCACGTTTTTATCTGTTGTTACTGATTATTAATTTGCGTGAAGCGTTCAGTGTACACGTCTCTGCCACTGAGCTGTTACCATGGAAACCACAACATATCAAAACAAGCATGCATGCCTTTTGACCAATCATTTTTGAGAATTTAACCTCCAGTTAAACTTTAGTCTGTGTTGTGAATGAGACACGGGACACAGACGGGACACGGTTCACTGGAAGCATTTCATCTCTGACACATAAAAGAACAAACAGCCTCTGAGTGAGAATTGCGCTTGTTTTCGATAAAATAAAATGTGATGTACATCATGTGCTGGATTTCCACATGTTAAAGCCAAAATTATTAATATAACAAAAAAAAAAATGAAAAATGCCATAAAATAATCATGCAAATACATAAAATAACATTATACACACAAGTTGGAGTGAAGATATGGAAATAAAATGATTAATAAAAATAAAGATTAAATTGGATTAAAAGGAGTCAGAAATAACATACTGTACCTCTTCCATACAGTTCCATCAGGAAAAGGGAAGAGGAGGGGACAAAACAGGAAATTGTGCTGGCTTTAGGTGACATCACAGGATTTAAAGGGGCGAGGACTCATCTCAGGCACTTATATCAGGTATCTGAAATGAACAATTTTGTGTAAATTCTATCAATTTAACAGGTTAATTTCTATAGCTGTTACACATGCTCTGGTGTACATACAGTAAACACTATTTAATGCAGTGTGTGTAAACACAGACAGACAGATAGACAGACAGATAGATAGATAGAAATGTCTCTCATCTTGTTGAAGCAGCTTGTGTGTGTATGATGTGTGTGTATGATGTGTGTGATGTTTGACGTGTGATGTGAGCATCTGGGTTAGGGTTAGGGTTATTGGCCTGACCAATCAGATTCAGAACTCACCAGAGAGTCGGTGTGTCGAGATGGCTCATCGATTTCAATAAAAAATTTTTTTATTAGGTTTGTTTATTTAACAAAGATCAGGTAACGCTCTGCTGTGATTTGCTTGCGTTTCAAAATCATGGCCTCATACATCTAGTGGTCAAGATGGGAACTGCAGGACAGGAGTGACGCCCGCCATGTTCAGGGGACACAGTGCAGATAAACAGGGCAGTTAAACAGGGCAGTCAGGGACATCGTAGCCAGATCGGTTGAGTTTAAAATGACATGCTTGGCAATAAAAATCTTATTTTATAGAAAATAGAAAATAAACCGAATCAAAATGAATAGGTTTAGAAAAAAAGTGAAAGCTCAGGCTGTGTGCCAGTTCTCCTGTAAGACATAATAAAGATACAGGATGGAGGAAAGAGGAAAGCAGGATCACGGAGTGGATAACACCCATGGATCAGAAATGCACCGTGGTGACGTTGTTTCACACGCAAAGGCTGAGAAACAGATCTTCTTTATGCAATGTCCAATGTTTTTTTGCTGTAGTTTGGGGTGTTTTGTGTGATTCCCCGGTTGGAACGCTCTATGTTTTCCTCCAGGCCTGGGACGTAGGTCAAGCGTGAAGGCCTTAAAGTTTAGAAAATTTACAGTAGATAGGAATTTAATCAAATAAACACAACTGGAGCGTAATTATTCGTCATGTCATGAAGTGTTCAACTCTGCAGTTTCGCCATCTCAAGGTTGTTTTTTTGTTTTTTTTGGCAGAATCCACAATTGTACATGAAATGAAAGGCAGGACGAGGTGGGCGTGGAGCGAGGGAGCTCTTCAACTGCATCAAGCTCGAAACAGAGAACTTTGTTCCATTCTCGGTCTCAGATGTATAATCCTGAACAAGAATGATGTCTTTTTTTTTTGCTTTGGGATAAAAAAGTCATGAACATGAATCAAAAAAAAAAAAAATAGGAAGGGCGGGGGGGGGGGGGGGGGGAGGACACACACACACACTCCTAATGTATGGGAAATACGGAATACGGTGGAGATGTTTGGAGATGATTAGTGTTCTCTTCTCCTTTCAGGTTTATTAATAATGTTATGATGTATTAATGAGGCGTAATCAAAAACGCATTACGCCTGTTTAGACGTGAGGCTTGGCCGATAACGTGACCGCTGTCATCCGTTCAGCCTCAGAACAAGAAGGTTTCATTTGGGTTAATGTTTTTCTTATGGGTTCTCACTTACACACACACACACACACACACACACACACACACTGATCTTGGCCTGGTTGCTGATGCAGGATGAGTGAAGGCTTATTTAAAGTCTTGGTTTTTGTGTTAAGGAAAGCTCCAGGAGAAGACGAGGCTCGGGGAAAACAAAAAAAAAAGAAGAAGAAGAAAACGAGCACTGTCAGGTTATTTTATAAACTGTGGATGATTTCCGAAGAGCCACAAATCCCTGGCAATTCCTGCGGTAGGAACACATCAAACAGAATTCCCAAATCGGAAGCTCATGAACCAACGCTGTGCAGCTGTGCAGGGGAAGTCCGTACGGCTCGGCTCCATTCATCACATTTCAATGTCTCTCTCTCTCTCTCTCTCACCCACACATACACACACACACACACACATAATGTACACACACACACACACACACACACACACACGCTTTTCAGATTCAGAGTGAATCAATTTGCCGAAAACTAAATTAATGACACTTTTCCTCTGGCCTGCCCGAGACGTCCCACTGCAGCAGCCCGAATATATCGCTCTGACTCGGTGATCTATGGTGCGGATCGCTTTAGAATTAATATGAGATTAATCCTGGGAGCTGCTCAAACACAAAGCAATAAAAATTAGATTATGATTTTTTTTTTAAAAAACCCCTACAGAGTACACAATATAAACGTCAAACTGACACTACTGTATTTTTTGGACTGTAAATTTATTTCCTTCTTCTTTTTTTTCTGCCTAGCGGGCGTATCAACATTTAAACAATTACGTTAGTGAGCTAGCATGAATGTTAGATCGCTTACATGTTACCATGTTTAGGATTCATACACACGCTCTATGGACATATAATTATTTTTATAGAGAGCGAGAGAGAAAGATCCAGAATAGATACCAGAATAAACATTTGGAAATTATTATTGTTGTAATTAAGTTTTTTAGAGATTTCTCTGACGCTAGAGTGCGCGCTGTAGGTGTAGCAAGCAATAAAAAACAAAGTTTACGGTACATTTATTACCTTAGCCTAGCGTGATCTTAACGTTTCATTACAGTTGACGCTAGTGCAACGGTAACGGCAGAAACGTCTTCAGGGTTGTCTTTTGCTTATTGTCAGCTGCGTCACTTCATTTCCGTCTAAAAGAGATTCACAGCTGCTATAAAGCACCGCACGTGTGGACACATAGACACTACATCAAGTCCATCGGGTATGAAGAATAACCGCTGTAGAATGGCTGCGTAAGGAAAGCAAGGAAGAGGAATAAAACGCTCAGGGGTGTGCTTTTAAAGGAAAATAATCAGCTTCAAGGGGTTTTGTAACAATACACTGTCATTGATTAGTTTCCTACAGAGGATACATTCTCAGGGGTTTTTTTTTTGGTATGGTTTATAAATGGTATGGTTTATATGTACAGTAAGTGAACAGTAAAAGGAAACACAGCCAGGTGCTAGCCGACTCGGATCAGGTAACGTTAGCAAGGTTCACTCACTCACTCATGGTCTATACCACTTTATTCTGTATACAGGGTTGCGGTCAGAGCCTTCCTGGAGCCTATCGCAGGGAACTTAGGGTACGAGGCGGGGTACAATTTGGGAACACCAGTTAGCCTAATCTGCATGTCTTTGGACTGTGTGAGGAAACCTGGAGTACCAGGAGGAAACCCACCAAGCACGGGGAGAACATGCAAACATGCAAAAAACAAAAAACATCAGTGTTGTATATTTTTTAAATGAACAAATTCTATCACATGTTTATCACTGATTACAAATCTTTGACAACCTTTGACCCATAAATGGGCAAAAGGGTGTTAAATGCTAAATCTGAGTGTGTAGAGAGTCACCGCAAGAGTGTTCTGTTCTGCTGCACACTTCCTTAAAGAATTTACGGATTACACAGAAATAAAACTGAAGCTTATAAAAAATGTAAAAAAAGAGCGAGCACCGAATGCCATCTTTCCAGCTGTAGAACACGAGCAGCTGAAGTTGTTCTTGGCTTCGATGTTGGGGAAACTTTTACTGTGTCGGTTTGTCCAGAGAGAAAAAAGAAAAAAAGGGAAAAGAAAAAGCAAGACATCGTGAAACCAGAGAGAGTACGCTAAGGCTCTCGCTCCATCTGTATCGGGTTACGCAAATTTCTCTAATTGGCCCAATTGAAGGGGAGCCTGTGATTGGGGTTATTCAGGAATGGGGCAAACATCTCAACCCCGTCCGTTATTAACTTATTGATTACAGTAATGCGGGAAATTGCCCATCGGCGAGCCGAACGTTCGCTTAAACACCTGGCCGGGGTCTGCCGCTACCCCGGCGTAGAAGTGTTGGGAAAAGAGAGACGCGGTCATGCGTGAAATTAAAGGTGACACCAGCTAAGCGGAGGAGGAGGTCATTATTTCACTTCTGGGGAAGTTCCTGGCACGGGTTTATGTTTTAGCCTGGTTATTTCGAGGTGGTGCCTTTCTGGGTTACACATGCTTTAACAAAAATGTGTGAGGGCTTGTTTTCTTTACTCTGCCGGTTAAAGGTCATGTGGTTAAAGGTAGGTGAAACATGCTAACGTGGTTAACTGGGAACACAAACATGATGCTAATTTGTAGATATTATCAGTTAGCAAGTTTGAAACAGTGAGTCTATTATAAATTAAACAATACAGTTATAATAGTGATAGAACGTTGATTAGCCTGTCGTGATGACGTAACATGCTTTACTGTCTAAAAAAAACATGAATAAAGGAAATGAATAAGGAATCTGAACAGAGGAATTATGTAAAGTATTTAAACATTGTTTCCTTGTTGTGCACAAACAGGCAGATTTTAAAACACGATGAACTACGAATGAAAAGACAGCTAGGTGTTCTAGCAAGCTAACCTGAACAAGGTCAACTGTTCAAACAGTTGATCCTTTAATGCCCCCTGGACATCTCTCAGATCCAACCATCTAACACTACATAGTCACTGGACAACCTGGATATACCCTCCATGCACTACATCCACATAACCTGACTCAACCACGCCACTTTCATCTTCACGGGTATTCACTCATTCTTACCCTCAGGGGCCCCTGCGGTGCTCAGTGCTCAGACCCCTGGTCATCTCCAGACTGATTGCTGCACCTCGCTCCTAACAGGTCTCTTCTTGGACACCTTCCAACTCCTGCAACTGATCCCGACTGCAGCTGCATGTCTTGTTTTCATCCACTCTGAGTTCTCACACACCACCACCGGCTTCCTGAAGTTGCTGGATCAGGTTTAAAACACAGTTGCCCGTCTTTAAAGCCTCAAAGATCAGCGTCCACCTACCTAAAGGTACCTACCGCACCCTGTTCTGGTCCTCTAGCACGGCCCATTCCACCACGATTCCACCCACCGTTTACATGGGTTTTATGCGAAGCGACTTTAAAATGAGACAACGATACAACTCAGCGGTTTGGTTAATGGGTTCAATCAAGAACTCAGTCGTGGTGCTTGCTGGTGCTGTGATTTGAACCCATGACCTTTTGATCTGTAGCTCAGGATGACATCACTCAGGGTGAAAGGAAGACATTGCAAGCGCTTGACTCGTGACTCTTCTCAGCCCTGCACCCAGGTGGTGGAACGAACGTCCTCTGGCTGTTCAAATGTTGTCTTGTGTGTTTTAACCTGGATCTACCCTTAGTCCAGGGGTGTCAAATATTATCCAGAAAAATGTCATGGGTGCAGGTTGCCATGCCAACACACCTTGTTTTCGTCTGTCTATCAGGGGTGACTTCTGATTCCTGTCCTTTCTTACACAACCTGCCTTTGTCCCAGAGTCCTAGTAACTTTACACAAGGAGGTGCATTTGATAAAGCCTGATAAAGATCTGGATGCTGAATAGTGGCGTCTGCTAGATTCCATAAATGTTGCATATGGCTTTAGTACACCTAAAACGTAATTAGAGACCTTGGCTGATGTTCTACCAAGCGTCAGTTTAGGACACAATTAAAGTACATAGTAACTAACAAATCATCTCGGGATTAATTGTGGCTCGTATTACTGAGTTCAGGAATGTCCCAATCTGACTCCATCGTTTAACTTCTCTGTAAAATATTACAAACTAACCACAAGGATGTAAAGTGACCTAAGAAGAACATAAGGGTTGCTTTATTTACTAAATAGCAAAGCTCCTCCGGGGCAACATGGCGGCACTGCTCCAGGATTTGGAGCTCGATTCTGAGGTTTGCCTGTATGAGTGTTCCTCCAGGTTCTCTGGTGTCCATCCACCTCAGGAAGCAAGCATGCAGGTGGTGGTTGTGCAGTTCTAAATCTCCTTCTAAATAAGAGTGAGAGGCAAAGGTGTGTTACGCCCAGCAATCTCTGGAGTTCTGCCAGGGTTCTTGGGGATAATCGGCAAAACCAGAGCAACATTGACCAGAATAAAGAGAAACCAAATGACCCAACCCCCAACAAGACCTTCTCTAGTAGATTCGGGTGAAGAACTCGTTTCAGGGATATTTTTTCTTAGATGCATCAGGGATGCTAATCAGAGGATTTTGTTGAGCTAGAAGTAGAATTGTGGTTGTTGGCTGTGGTTCTGTCAAGAATCGATGCTGTCAAAAGGATGATTGGTTGCAAGCTACGACATTAATGAAGATAAACGTTTTCATCTTAAGTCTGTGTTGTTGTTTTTTCCGGGTATGGCCTAAGAACGAGCCGAACTTCTGCCTCGTTCATCCGTTCTGTTGGCATTTTTTCATGATGTTTCCTCATGAAGGAATTTACTCACCATTGAGTCAACAGCCAAACAACATCTGTCTTTAAATCTTGGAAGAATAATTTACTTCTTTTCTTTTTCTTTTTTTTCCTTCGGTAAACCATTCTCATTAAAAACATCTTTAATCAGATTTCATTGAGCATTTCATTCCTTTTTAAAGAGGACTAGAGACCAATTCAAGCCTCATGCTTTATTAAAAAAAAAAAAAAAAAAAACCCAGAGCAGCCTGAATTAATGCCCACGACCTCGCTTCTTCTGCGAGTGTAGCTGTTTGGAATGAGACAAAGACAAAATATTGGATTTTTTTCCCTCCCCCCCTCCACTTCTCTTTTATTTACGAGCTCTTCCTGTTGTACCCATGTGTTTTGAGTTGCGCTTGGCAGCCATCTTGTGAATTCCTCCCTGGTAATGGGGATTACAAGGGCATAGCTAATGTAAGCAATATCACTGTCTGGAAGAGATCGGGGCTTATCATGGATCACTCAGGGACGTCAGATAATAAAACAATGCTCGGGCGACTGGTTTCTATTAATACACTGATTACAGATTCGGGGCGGGGGTTCGTTTCTTCACTCTACCATTTCTACAGTTATTCGGTAGGGTCTTTGTTCTTAAAGGTGCGTTAAGGATGAACTAGCGTGGTCTGAGTGTTAATAGGCAATATATATAGGTATAGGTATAGGTATATAGGTATAGGTATATAGGTATATAGGTATATTTAGGTGCTACGTACGTAGATTTTCGTAAACTTCCAGTATGACTCAAATCAACTAATAATCACAATACTGACTGTACTGTAGCAAGATCCATCCATTATTTTATCCTGTGCAGGGGAACCTGGTGCCTATCCCAGGCAGAGTACACCATGGACAGTGTACCTAACCAAATCAGGGCACACACACACACACACACACACACACACACACACACACACACACACACACACACACACACACAGCGGAGACAACCAGAGATTTGAACCCCCAACCCTTAATGTGCAAGATGACAACACCACGTTAATATTCATTTGTATCACCTGTTTGCCAAGTCAGCATTATTTATTCATGTTATATTTCATTCTTTACCTAAAGTGTTCTTTGTAATACGATTACAGCGGAACTGTCATGCACACTCAGCCGCGACCGGCACTAGGACCCGGAAGTAAGACGGTCGCGAACCTGAAAGCATAAAGGTAAACAAGATGGCGCCGCACATCGCTCTGTCATTGAGTTATGCCCAGATCCTTTCGGAATCGTTCCCGTATCTGTGAGTACTCACTTTCTTGGCTATCTTTTCAGACTGAGTGTGTGTTTATAGGACTAGGGTTAGATTGTGTCTTTCCTTTGCTCATTGAGTGTGAGAGTCCTTATAACAAAGCGCGTGATCATCCTGCCCGCTCGTGTTTATCCGCGTTTGGGTTTACCATTCACGCTACAGGGCTAACTGCTAAAGCTATCTGCTCATCCCGGTTTGTTCGTGACAGATAGCACGATCATCATTCTAGTCATCCCGGTTAGTTCGTGACAGAATGACAGAGCCTAGAGCAGTAAACCCAGCGGATTACGCCCGCCTCCGCGATGTGGTTGACCAGCATGCTTTGCTCATCAATACGCTAACCGCGGAGCTCGGTTCTCTGCGCCGCAGTGTCCAAGACATCGCGGCCTTGCGCCGCGAGGTCGCGGAGCTTAGGCAGGAGAACGCGAGCCTCCGGGAGGCGGTTGGTGGGCTGGCTAGCTGCCCGCCCGCCGCGGCGGTCGCGGCGCCGCCACCCCCCCCCCCTTCTGACGTTTTTTTAGCTCTTCCAGATAAATGGGATGGCACGGATGGGAAATGCAGTGTGTTTTTAACATCGCTGGAACTGGTGTTTGAGTTCAATCCCACCAAGTACTCCACCGACCGGCTGCGCATTGCACTCCTCGTCTCGTTGCTATCAGGGCAGGCAGCAGAGTGGGCCACGGCAGTCCTGCGCGCAGACACAGACACCGCGCACTCCTACAATGAATTCACCCACCAACTCAAGTTAACCTTTGAACATCCTGCGGGCGAGGTGGAGACCGACACAAAGCTCTACCACCTGCGGCAGGGAGGACTGTCCGTGAGTAAATACACCGCCGAGTTCCGGACACTCGCCATCCAGACCTCCTGGGGAGACGCGGCCCTCCGGACGTCCTACTTCGAGGGGCTGGCTAATCGAATCAAAGACGAGCTAGCCGGACGAGAGCTCCCAGCCACACTGGAGGGGCTAATCCAGCTAGTCCTCCGGATCGACCAGCGCCTCCTATCCCGTCCGAGGCCAGCACCTCGAACCCTGCCGCCACCACGCACGTACGCCTGCATTGTACCAAGACCACCAACCACCGTCACCACCGCTCTCCCTGGACGTGTCGGATCTCCACCCCCTGCCGTGGTTGACACCGGAGCCGGGGAACCCATGCAGCTAGGGCGCGCCTCCCTGACCGTGGCGGAACGCGAGAGACGCTACCGCGAGGGACTGTGCGCTTACTGCGGATCAGCCGCGCACCATCGAGCGACCTGCCCGTCCCGTCCGGGAAACGCCCAAACCCGGTGAGAGAGAGGAGAGACTCCCCGGGTATCATCCATCTCTCCGCGACCACCGACAACGCTGAGACTCGACTCACGGTCCAGGTAACCCTCCATCTTGGCCACAAACGGGTCAGAAGTGCCGCGTTCATCGATTCTGGTGCCGCGGGTAACTTCATTGACTCAACGTATGCCAGAGGATTGGGGGTAAAGATAGAGGCGTTATCCCAGCCAGTAAAAATCACCTCAGTCGACGGGCGGCCCCTCTCATCCAGCCCCATCACCCAGCAGACTTCACCCATCACTCTCATCCTCGGCCAACATCAGGAGTCTATCCAATTTCACCTTACACCCATCTCCTCTCCACCCATCATCCTCGGCTACCCCTGGCTCTTACAGCACGACCCACTCATCTCCTGGTCCCAGAACCGAATCCTTCAATGGGGGCCGACCTGCACCGACTTATGCCTACAGGCCCAGGCTGGGACGTGTTCCAGGGAGTCCGAGGCCCCCGACGTCGACATCCACGCCCTTCCACCACCATATCGAGACCTGGCTGAGGTGTTTTGCAAGCGCCGGGCCAGCCATCTACCACCTCACCGACCTTACGACCTAGCCATCGAACTCCAGCCAGGCTCCAGCCCCCCCCGCGGCCACCTCTACTCCCTTTCTACCAGCGAGACCCAGGCTATGGAGGAGTATGTCGCCAGCGCCCTGCGAAATGGCACCATCAGACCCTCCTCCTCGCCGGCTGCCGCGGGGTTCTTCTTTGTAAAGAAAAAAGGGGGCGAACTTCGTCCGTGTGTCGACTATCGGGGGCTTAACAAGATTACCATCAGAAATCGTCATCCTTTGCCTCTTACCAACTCAGCCCTGGACGCCCTCTCTGGTGCCACCATGTTCACTAAGTTGGACCTCCGGAGCGCCTACAACTTGGTGCGCATCAGAGAGGGTGATGAGTGGAAGACGGCCTTCATTACCCCCACCGGACACTATGAGAGCCTGGTCATTCCATTTGGTCTCTGCAACGCACCCTCGGCCTTCCAGTGCTTCATCAATGATGTTCTCCGGGACATGCTAGGCCGATGGGTGTTCGTCTACCTAGATGACATTTTAATATACTCACGCACCCCCGAGGAACACACAAAACATGTTCGAGCTGTCCTTAAGAGATTGCTCGCCCACCAGCTGTACTGTAAGTTGGAGAAGTGTGCTTTTCACGAGCACTCCACCACGTTCCTGGGTTTTGTTATCTCGCCCCAGGGTGTGGCCATGGACCCGCAGAAGCTGGAGGTTGTACGTCACTGGCCCCTACCCAGGACACTCAAACAGCTCCAACGCTTTCTCGGGTTTGCGAATTTCTATCGTCGCTTTATCCGGGGCTACAGTACAGTTGCAGCACCGCTCACTGCCCTTACCAGGCTCTCCAACAGTTCCTTTCGACTCAACCCTACCGCCATCTCAGCTTTTCATCGACTCTGTCATCTGTTCACCACCGCACCCATCCTGCTCCATCCAGATGCCAGCCAACCGTTCGTTGTGGAGGTGGACGCGTCGGAGGTGGGCGCCGGCGCTGTTCTCTCACAACGAGGTCCAGACCAAAAGCTACACCCCTGTGGCTTTTACTCCAAAAAATTTAACCCCACTCAGCAGCGATACGGAGTAGGGGACCGTGAACTGTTGGGCATAAAGTGGGCCTTGGAGGAGTGGCGTCACTGGCTCCAGGGTGCCAGTGAGCCATTCATTGTCTGGACGGATCATCAGAACCTCATCACCATCCGCAACCTCAAACAGCTAAACCCACGACAGGCACGGTGGGCCTTATTCTTCGAACAGTACGATTTCCATCTTTCGTACCGCCCGGGGTCAAAGAACACCAAGGCCGACGCCCTCTCCCGTCAATACGAGCGAGAGGCGACCCGGGCGGAGCCCGTGCCTGTCCTTCCACCCACCCGGATCATCGCACCCCTGCACTGGGATATGGAAACGAGGGTCCGCCAGGCACTGGCCACCGAACCCGCACCGGCAGGTGTGCCACCCGGGCGGCTCTACGTCCCCACTCAACTCCGGCCCGAAGTCCTCCAGTGGGGCCATTCTTCACCCGTCGCGGGACACCAGGGAACCCGGAGAACCCTCACCTTCGTGGGACGGGCCTTTTGGTGGCCTTCGATGAGGAGGGAGGCTACTGAGTTCGTCCGGGCGTGCCCAGTGTGCGCCAGGGCCAAAGACTCTAACCAACCAACTCCGGGGGAGCTCCAACCACTTCCAGTCCCTCGTCGGCCCTGGTCGCACATTGCCGTCGACTTCATCACGGGCCTGCCGATCTCCGAGGGAAAAGACGTCATCCTTACCATCGTGGATCGCTTCTCCAAGGCAGTGCACCTGGTGGCCCTCACCGGACTCCCGTCAGCCAAAACCACAGCAGAGCTGATATTGGAACACGTAGTCCGATTGCATGGGTTCCCTAAGGACATCGTCTCGGACAGAGGTCCCCAGTTCACCGCCCGGTTCTGGAAGGCCTTCTGCCGTCTGATCGATTCGTCCTGCAGTTTGTCCTCTGGCTATCACCCCCAGACGAACGGTCAGACGGAGCGAACCAACCAACAGCTGGAGCGCTACCTAAGATGTTTCGTGTCGGATCGCCAGCGCTCCTGGGCCCGCTACCTCAAGTGGGCCGAATTATCACACAACCTTCACGTCTCCTCAGCCACCAACCTGAGTCCATTTGAGGTGTGCTATGGTTTCCAGCCTCCGATGTTCACTCACCAAGAACCGGAGGTTGATGTACCATCGGCCCAACAGTTGGTTCGCCGGTGCCGGCGGCTATGGCACCAAGCCAATCTCGCCATCCGACGCACCAACGCCAACTATGTGGCCCAACACCGCCGTCGGCACCCTCCGGGACGATTGTACCACGTAGGTGACAAAGTATGGCTATCATCCAAAAACCTTCACCTGCACACAGAGTCAAAGAAGTTATCACCAAGGTTCATCGGGCCATACCGCATAACTCTCAGGATCAACCCTGTCACCTACCGGCTCCAGCTGCCTGCGGCGCTCCGGATCCACCCTGTCTTCCATACCTCACAGCTGAAACCATTCACCACCTCACCCATGGTTCCACCCACCCCCCCTGCTCCTCCCCCCCGAATCATTGACGGCGGTCCCGCCTACACCGTGCGACGGATCCTCGACTCGCGCCCTCGGGGCAGGGGCACCCAGTATCTGGTCGACTGGGAAGGCTACGGTCCCGAGGAGCGGTCCTGGGTTCCGGCTCGCTTCATCCTCGACTCCGGGCTCATTAGGGACTACCGTCACCGGGTATCCTCCACCCCTGGACCGTCCGGAGTCGGTCCTGGACGGGGGGGTACTGTCATGCACACTCAGCCGCGACCGGCACTAGGACCCGGAAGTAAGACGGTCGCGAACCTGAAAGCATAAAGGTAAACAAGATGGCGCCGCACATCGCTCTGTCATTGAGTTATGCCCAGATCCTTTCGGAATCGTTCCCGTATCTGTGAGTACTCACTTTCTTGGCTATCTTTTCAGACTGAGTGTGTGTTTATAGGACTAGGGTTAGATTGTGTCTTTCCTTTGCTCATTGAGTGTGAGAGTCCTTATAACAAAGCGCGTGATCATCCTGCCCGCTCGTGTTTATCCGCGTTTGGGTTTACCATTCACGCTACAGGGCTAACTGCTAAAGCTATCTGCTCATCCCGGTTTGTTCGTGACAGATAGCACGATCATCATTCTAGTCATCCCGGTTAGTTCGTGACAGGAACCTCAGCATGTGAATTTAATCCGTTCTGGAGGCGAGTTCTTAAGGTGAAATTTCGTATTGTGAAACACATGTTCCCATAGGAAATAATGTAAAAGCAGATAATCTGTTCCAGCCGCACCCGAGAATATTACCAATATTACAAATTTACAACACTATAACCATATTTTTGCATATAAAAACAATCAAAACATTTAGAAAAAGACATGCAAATGAAGTAAATTATGAAATAAATCAAATCTGACTTAACCTTAATTTATGATTCCTTTTGGCAATGACTTTAAAAAAACAAATTGAAATTGTCTCCCTTTTCTTCTTGCTACACTCTTTGCTAACATTCTTGGGACCCGTGGCGACGCGTCTACCCACAAAAATATCGTTTCACTTGACTTTCCACTGACGCAAACAAATTTTGATCGGAAGTATGCGAGTCTGGTCATGTGCCGAAAATGCTTCGTATGCCGAATGCAAGATGCTTGAAAATTCGATGGCTGTAGACACTATAGTACAGGTATCACTGTACTTAAAATTGTAGCTAGCGACAAACTAGCATATTAGTATGTTTGCTCCAGCGCTTCCTTTAGCTACAATGTTACGTTACCCTTTAAGAGAAATGTTTATAACTCCATAACAAACACTGAAATAAAAACAGACACCAACAGTACACAAACCAAAACCTTTGGTCTTTGAATTTCTTCATTTTGTGGGCAGCAGTGGCCGTGATCTGAAACCCGCAAACACACGAGGCCGTGTCAGAATGCCAGACGTGAACGCCAGCTGAGCACTCACCCGCACGCCGAACCCGACTCGGAACCAGTGTATCAGATTCCTCTTAAGCTTAATGACTCAGAAACTCAGCGCTCGACTCGGGAGACTCGGGTCGTCCATGTGCAGCTGCTTAAACAACCTCATTTTCAGTTTTTCACCCTCACACACACACACACACACAGAAGTAGCATACAGTTGTGTTTGGTTTAAGGAACACAGAGAGCCTGTGCTTAACAGATGCTTTAGAGACACGGACTCTCCCCGACAGGAAATACAGATCGGTTCAGGTCATGTTTGCTGGACGTTCGCTGCTTTTACATCCTGTTACGTTGTTGATCATCGAATTCGTGAAAACTGTTCCTCTTTACACTGTTTAATTTTCCCACCCTAAACGCTGATGATGATCTGGTTTGGGCCTCTGGGGGACGCCGTTTTGGGCTCTCCTGGTGATTTTATGCCCAGAACGAGAGGAGATAAAACCCTTTGTCCAGCGTTACATGTTTCCTTTGCTGTAACTCCAGTTCCAACATCACAGGAGTTTACTCTTCTTTGAGGTGTGACCCAGCTGTCATTTTGTTCTACATATTTGTGAGGTATTTATCCGGATGTACAGGGTTCGTACCTGTGTGTTTGAGAAGAACAGATATATTATATCATGACTTTAACATACAGCGTAACTTATAGCCCGTAACTGTAGAACGTCCGTCAGTTAAGCGCTCGCGGTTTCATTAATAAATCTGACCAGCAGGAGAGCCGAGGTCTGGAGAACATAACAGCAGCTCGGTTTTAGTCTCTCTCTCTATATATATACATTTATTCTTGTGTGTGTGTGTGTGTGTGTGTGTTGCGTGTTGAAGTCATTTCTCAAATAAATGACAGAGAATCAAATAAAGTCAGTTTGAAATTCCTCACACCCCGACGCCGAGATTATCTTCACGTCTTCACAACCGTCTTTCCAATTTGCAGAGCTTCACTAAAAACGTCCCCGTCCCAGGCGCCACGTTTAACATTTCCGCACTGCGCAGCGACCTCCGCTAACCTTGCACCTCTCCGCTGAGTCATTTACTCATTTATTTATTTCATTATTCTTTTCATTTAATTTCTGATTCGAGGAATGTTTTTGTCTTTGCGTATTACGGTGGTGTAGTGGTCAGCACTGTCGCCTTGCACCTCCAGGGTCCGGGTTCGATTCCCACCTCAGGGTCTGTATTTGTGGAGTTTGCATGTTCTTCCCTGTGCTTGGTGCGTTTCTTCCCAAAGGCCTGGTAACTGGCGATCCCTAATCGCTTGTCACCCTGGGTCTCCGTGGACTCTAGTGGAACAGATACAATCAGATAGATAGACGTTTGCTGGTGTTGGTGCACTGAAATAAATAATCCTTTGAATTTACTTCGGTCCCACATCATCAAAATGTGGCCAAATTACACAGTTTTTTTCCTGCTAAGCCAAAGTATTTAATTCATGTTAAACTTGTGTGAAAGAATCATGTTGACTTAACATAATCTTTATCATTTACTGTAATAGCAATCGATTGTGCAATTGTAATGTAATTTAATTATGTCTATGATCCTCCATTATCATTGAAAAGTCAACAATGTCTTAGTGCTTACATTATTCAAATGTTTAATGTAATTTTAATAAAAAAAAAAGTAAACAGTCAAATTAATTTTATTAGGTTCATTTAACTTATTTACTACAGCTGCGTCCAACATCATTTAATACTGTTAACATAAATGAATAGCGTCGGTACAACTCGAGTAAATTTAAATTTGAAGCCCTGATCAGCAGAATTCTGTGAAGGAAGGAAGCAGAAGACAAACGGGATAAAACGGAGATTTTTATTTTATATTTAATAAAAACCCTGTTTTACACCAGCAGCAACTTACAAATGAGGTCTTAATTTGAAAAGATGTACAAAACATAAAACACCACAAATAAGTAATCATAGAAAAATAAATGAAACACCAACAGAAACGTTTTGTACTTTATAACTGTAGGTTATGACTTTTAAATATGACCGTTAGATCCGGTTGGTCTGGAAACTCCTGAAGTCAGATGCAGACACACTTTCAGTCACAAACTGCTGTGAACAAATACAGAGATAGATATTCAATTAAAATTCATCATACTTCATTTAGCAAATGAACAATATTTATACTTTGTTCCTCTCGCTTCACAACTCATGAGAACCGACCGGAACCAGAACCGAACCGCAGATTAAACACGCGCATATAACCGTCGGTATTTTAAGTGTGATTAAAAATACAAGAAATAACTTAAACTAAAATAACGTGACTAAACATCGCTAAACAGCAGGTGACATTTATGTTCAGTATTTCGTTTCTATTTAGAAAGATGGGAATTAATTCCACACGAGTGCCAAACGTTTGTCTCCTCAACACACTGTGTTCTCTTCTCACCATGTTTACTCTGATATTTCCGGTTTTCATAGAGACACGATCTCTTTGGTTTCTCTCAACGTGACTGAATCTAATACATGGTAAGTTGTTAAATTTCATGCAAATACAACATGATTTATTCATGTTCATCTTGGAAACATGACATTATTATGTACAAAAGACATATTACATTTTAGTAAATGTAACAGGTAGCCATTTTTTTCAGTGTGTGCAGGCTCAAATAGCACCCCCTTGAGGGCAACATGATGAAATGATTAAGCTAAGAGGGGTAAAAGATGATGCTACACTGCTGAAGCTCTTTAATGAGACCTTGGGCATCGGGCTTTGGAGGCAGTTGGGGCAGTTGAGATTTTGGGCTGTGGTTTTGCCAGCATGCATTGGGAGCAGGGATTTGGCCATCTGTGATTGAGTGGCTCTTTGGGGCGTGGCTATGGTTGTTAGAGCCAAACTTGATTGACAAGTGGTTTCGTTGTTGGGGGGGGGAGGGGGTTTTAGGTGGTGGGGATGGTTTGGGTGTCTGGCTTTTGGATTGTGACTTTAAGGGCATATTTTGGATAAAGGTGATTTTTGTAGCCATGGCTTTAGGCACGTGGTTTGGGATGTGACCTTGGCACATGGCATTTGAGGGCATGGCTCTGGAGCATCACTTTCAAGGGTCTGATTCTGGGGGATGTGGCTTTATTTAATTGTATGTTGTATGTGTTAAAGTCAGTAATGAAGCACAGCACCACCTTTGGCCAAAGCTGCTATAAAGGGTGTGTGTTTGCATTAGCTGTAGTGCCGCTCGTTTGCTGGTTTAGTGTATTTGTTTCCTGGAGCGGGACACGATTCATATCTCTCTCTCTCTCTCTCTCTCTCTCTCTCCATGCGGGAATGAACATGACGGCCCCTCCTGCTGCTCCGTGCTCCCTGTTTTCTGTAACGGCCCACGATCCGAGTGGATTTACACAAACTCCTCTCGGCTATTAATTAGCGATTTCATTTATCTTGGAAACAAGAAGGAAAACACGCCTGTCACTTACCGGGAAGATTTAAAGCAGGCATTTGCTCGACGTACGCTGAGAAACACACATCCGTCATAGCGGGAGAATTAGAGTTGGGGTCAGAGTCGAAGCGCTATCAGTTGGTTTTGGCCGTATCTGGAATACCTCCTCGCGAATAAGGAAATGCATCTTACGTTCATTCATTCCAACTGTGTGAAGCCGTGATTAAATCCCACTCGCTGACTCACAAGCTGAGAATGAAGTCCAGCTGCGGCTCTCGGTGGAATTATAGATCTGAAATGTTTATCGACACCGTTCATCTCACGTGGCTATTTATTTCACGGTTCAGCACCTTCTTACACCTCTGAACTTGAACATCAGCTTCCCGTCCTGTTTTAGGAAAATAATCAACACCGTGTGAACCACACACACACACACACACACACACACACACAAAAACACACACACACACACACACAAGCAAGTTGATTATTTCCTAATAGCGCTTCCTGAATCTTATTCCATGGATGAAGTTAGTTCTTGTTCTGACTGACGTTATAGCAGCGATAAACTCCACAGCGTCTCTTTATTCTCACTTTTCTGACCAATCGGGATGCAGGATATAATATTAATAATATTTAGTATTTTGCTATCTCGCCTGTTAAGCTAACGTGGTGGGTGGAGCCAGCCATTAGCGTTATCAGCGGTTCAGTTTGAATTTTTTTCACCTTGGAAGGTTAGGTTTAAAGGTTCGACACTATTCTTAGAGACTGTAAACAGAAACACGGTGGATAAACAGAGCAGTTTATGAGTAACACTGTTCTAACTAGAAGGAGTGGAAGGTGAGTGTTTGCGCGTGTTTGATCCCGTCCCCGGCCTTGTGCACCTTTGCCCTTTGCCAGCTCTTCTCCTGCACTCCCGACTCTTGTTTTCTGACCCCGTTGACTTCCTGTTCCCCCCACCCAACAGCCCCCCCCCCCCCAACAGCCCCCCCCCCTCCACCCAGGCACGCTCCGTCACGGTTTTTATGTTTCTGGCTCCTCCTTCTTTGCTATTGTCTTCCTGTTTTTTGACCCACAGACACTGATTTAGATTTTTTTTTAAAAACACAGAGTACACACACTCGCCGCTGACTCCGTTTCACGACGGTGTTGCTATGGTTACAGTGTTGACATGTTTTATACATTTTTTTTTTTTACATTTACTTTTCTGCATTATGATGATTTTTCGGTTCTACGTAGAGAAAGCCAAGCTGGCACGCGCATGAGGGAGGAGGATCAGAAAGAGGTTGAGACCGGAGCTGTTTTTGGATACGTTGCTCGGGGATGAGTCGTCAGGTCGGAATGCGCCGGGCTCGGATCGTGTCCTCGTGGGACTCGGCTAGAACCCAGGAACGAGGACGCGGACGTTAACCGAGGCGTGATCAGAAACGCCAGCCATGTTTCATCGCTTTATTAATCTCCTCAAACGCACATAATTTTTACGAGAGATCATTTTACCAAGAGGAAATTAAAGACTTTTTGCTGTGGAGGGAGAAGATTTTTAAGTTTTTTTTTTCTCATGTACTTACCAAAAGCACATCAGCGAGACAAAGTCAGAAGAAGTTAGAGAGAGAGAGAGAGAGAGAGACAGGTTTTTTTCCCCCTCTTGTTTTTGGATGCGGTTGCCGTATCCCGGGATGAGTCGTGGTGTTGGAATGCGCCCGGGCCGAACCATGTCCTCCAGGGTTCGGATAGAGCGGAGGAATATTTCGGAGCGTAGCTACACTCATCCGTCATCGCTCCTGCTCTACATCTGTTCACATTTGTTGCTACTTATTGCACTGGCATCAAAGATCCGATAAAATAAAAACTCTCAATCGGTTGAGGTCAGACTGCTCACCTTACTGAAGTGTGTGTGTGTGTGGGGGGGGATAGGGGCGTTTCCCACACACCATCAGCAGTAGCCATGCGTGTGTGTGTGTGTGCGCGTGTGTGTTTCATGTAAACTAAAGTCAGAGGTGGAAAGTAACGAATGACATTTACTCGCGTTACTGTATTTGAGTAGTTTTTTTTTGTGTATTTCTACTTTTTAAAGTAGTTTTTAAAATCTGTAATTTTACTTTTACTTAAGTACGTTTTGTTTGAAGTATTGTAATTCGCTACATTTTAAATCATATTCGCTACTAAGTAAAAAATAAATGAATGAAAATGATAAAATAATACAAATATTATGCTTTTGCGCTCGCGTGTGTGTATCATGTCCTGGTTGCGCGCCGCTCCAGACTCCACTCCAGGTTTTCTGACATCGGCATCTTCCTGACCTTCCACACGGTCGCTTCCGCCCTGAGTGACGTCATCGACTAGCGCGACCATGTATAAACCGGAGAGAGACGCGGGAAAAAGATTGTGATTTTGGCGTTTTGATATTTGGTTGTGTATTCCGGTTTTGACTTTTTGCCTCCCATTGACTTTGATTATTGCTTTGTCCCTTTGGTTTGGTTGATCTTTGTATATATTTGTAGATAATTTCACTGTTTTTGGTTTAGGGAGTCCGGGAAGGTACCGGTATTTTTGTTTGTGTGTGTGTGTTTTTTTTTTGCAGGTAATCTAGCTACTAAATAACATTTTGTTTATTATTTTGGCCTGGGTCCATCCTGAATCCGATCCTCCTCCTCCTCCTGGTGTGTGTTTTTGTATATACAAACCTCCATTATTTCATCAGTTAATGATTGGATCTAGTTCTTTCTGCCATATGCCACCATTTCCATACAGTTTAAAATAGAACCCTGAACCGTTCTTTTGCTGTATGACCCTAGACTGGGACGTAACACCATATTTAAGTGACCACTTTGATTTTCAAGCACAAGAAAGACAACAGCTTTATTATGCAAAGGTGTTCCTTCAGTTAAAAACAACTAGTTTGAGATTTATATCTGCTCATCTTTTTTGAACTACGCTAGAATGCCTCAACCCCCCCCCTCCCCCCGCTGTTAAAAAAATTAAGAAGTAACTCGGTAACTTTTACTCTGAGTAAATTTTTTATGAGCTACTTTTTACTTTTACTTGAGTAGATTTTTATAATGGTAACTTTACTTGTACAAAAAATTTCACTGAAGTCACAGTACTTGTACTTGAGTACAACATTTTATTACTCTTTCCACCTCTGACTAAAGTGAAGTGCTTCCTCGGATGAACATTTATGTGTTTCTTTTGTCCTGGGGTTTAAATGGAGAAGGAGAAAAGTTTTGGCACCCATGGACAGTGAGGCGAGCTGAGTGAAACAGATGCTCAGACCTCTGCTATTTATAATAACAATAATAACTGATAAACAATAAGAGCAAACAACAACACAGCTAACAACTACTAACTAACAAATAACTCAGACTCTGTATTGATAATATTGATAACAACAATAATACTAGTGAAATATATTAACAAACAACAACAACAATAATAATTAATAAGAATAAGTATTATAAGGATTATTTAAGGAACCGTCGCTGGTTCTTCCCATTTAGTTTAAGTTTGATATTATTTTTCCTTTCTTTCCTTCTTACTTTCCTCCTTCATTCTATTTTACTTTCTTTTCTTTCTTTTCCCCATTTTTTCACACACTCCTCAGCCTTCACTCACTTTGTCTTCTCATCTGGTAACGAGACGCATCCAAACACACTCTGATTTACGGTCGAGCTCACGGCCAACACACTAATCATTTATTACAGCCGGAACCAGTGCCAGGAGCCTAAAGCACACACACACACACAAACACACACACACACACACACACACACACACACAAACAAACACACACAAACAAAACACAGAAGAGGAGTGTTTAAGTCAAACCGGGACTTTTAATAAACTTTCTGCTGGATGAAGGTGTGAAAGTGACATTTACAGAAGACTTCAAGCGCAGTACGGTGATGAGACTCATAGCTGCAATAAAGCTTTAGAAAAACATTTTAAAGAAGGTTGTACGTCTCTGAATGACGATCCCGGCCGGGGTGACCCGGGGCTCACTACACTGTGAAAATTCAACGAGTGGAACGCCTGAGCCTTGAAGAGAGACGCAACTGCCTGTGTGAACTGCACACACACACACTTATTCACCAACACCACTTACAGTGGTGTGAAAAACTATTTGCCCCTTCCTGATTTCTTATTCTTTTGCATGTTTGTCACACTTAAATGTTTCTGCTCATCAAAAACCGTTAACTATTAGTTAAAGATAACATAATTGAACACAAAATGCAGTTTTTAAATGAAGGTTTACGTTATTAAGGGAGAAAAAAAACTCCAAATCTACATGGCCCTCTGTGAAAAAGTGATTGCCCCCCTTGTTAAAAAATAACTTAACTGTGGTTTATCACACCTGAGTTCAATTTCTGTAGTCACCCCCAGGCCTGATTACTGCCACACCTGTTTCAATCAAGAAATCACTTAAATAGGAGCTACCTGACACAGAGAAGTAGACCAAAAGCACCTCAAAAGCTAGACATCATGCCAAGATCCAAAGAAATTCAGGAACAAATGAGAACAAAAGTAATTGAGATCTATCAGTCTGGTAAAGGTTATAAAGCCATTTCTAAAGCTTTGGGACTCCAGCGAACCACAGTGAGAGCCATTATCCACAAATGGCAAAAACATGGAACAGTGGTGAACCTTCCCAGGAGTGGCCGGCCGACCAAAATTACCCCAAGAGCGCAGAGACGACTCGTCCGAGAGGCCACAAAAGACCCCAGGACAACATCTAAAGAACTGCAGGCCTCACTTGCCTCAATTAAGGTCAGTGTTCACGACTCCACCATAAGAAAGAGACTGGGCAAAAACGGCCTGCATGGCAGATTTCCAAGGCGCAAACCACTTTTAAGCAAAAGAACATTAAGGCTCGTCTCAATTTTGCTAAAAAACATCTCAATGATTGCCAAGACTTTGAGGAAAATACCTTGTGGACCGACGAGACAAAAGTTGAACTTTTTGGAAGGTGCGTGTCCCGTTACATCTGGCGTAAAAGTAACACAGCATTTCAGAAAAAGAACATCATACCAACAGTAAAATATGGTGGTGGTCGTGTGATGGTCTGGGGTTGTTTTGCTGCTTCAGGACCTGGAAGGCTTGCTGTGATAGATGGAACCATGAATTCTACTGTCTACCAAAAAATCCTGAAGGAGAATGTCCGGCCATCTGTTCGTCAACTCAAGCTGAAGCGATCTTGGGTGCTGCAGCAGGACAATGACCCAAAACACACCAGCAAATCCACCTCTGAATGGCTGAAGAAAAACAAAATGAAGACTTTGGAGTGGCCAAGTCAAAGTCCTGACCTGAATCCTATTGAGATGTTGTGGCATGACCTTAAAAAGGCGGTTCATGCTAGAAAATCCTCAAATAAAGCTGAATTACAACAATTCTGCAAAGATGAGCGGGCCAAAATTCCTCCAGAGTGCTGTAAAAGACTCGTTGCAAGTTATCGCAAACGCTTGATTGCAGTTATTGCTGCTAAGGGTGGCCCAACCAGTTATTAGGTTCAGGGGGCAATTACTTTTTCACACAGGGCCATGTAGGTTTGGATTTTTTTTCTCCCTAAATAATAAAACCCCTCATTTAAAAACTGCATTTTGTGTTTACTTGTGTTATCTTTGACTAATAGTTAAATGTGTTTGATGATCAGAAACATTTTGTGTGACAAACATGCAAAAGAATAAGAAATTAAAGGAACTTGGCTGGAAGTTATTTCCCCCGTCCCCCGCACAGTCCTGATCTCGCTCCAAGACATTTCCACATGTCCGGGCCACTAAAGGAGTTCCTGGGAGGCCGGCGTTTCAGACATGAATCAGGCAGTCTGAAATGCAGGCAGTCTCAAGAGATTATATAGAGAAATATTGTGTTTAAATCCCGTTTGACTTGAATGCTTATGAAAGTGAATATAAAACATTGTAAACAGGAAACCTGGTTATGGGTTACAGAATCAGTGACACAATCCCTCACGGTCTAACACGGACGCTCCTCTCACAGACGTCCTCAACCAGATTCATTCCCTCATATAACAGAATTGCACCTGAAAACAAACCAGCACTCCATCTTCACCACCACCAGGTGAAATATAGACCCCACTAAAGATGCTGGTCCATGAACATCTTCAACCTCCTTTGCAGCAAGGTTACCATCCTCACCAGCCTCAAAGCAGCCAGTGATGGGATGACTGCCACCCAGTTGTCCTGTCCTGATCCACAGGAGATCCACACACACACTCTGCCCTCTGCACACACAGAGACAATGTGGAAAGAAGGGAAAGAGGGAAAAGTTTCTGGGTGTCCACATCACCCAGAAGATCTCACCTGGTCCCTTCTCTGTTGGTCATAAAAGCTCAGCAGGGACTGTTCTTCCTCCATTCTACCCCCACTGTACTTCATAAACGTCTCCCGCAGCACCGTGGAACAACTCAGCAGATCACTGCGACTCCATCCACTGCAGAACTGTCACAGAATCGCTTATCAGTATTTATTTATTCATATTTATTTCACCAGTATTTCATATTGTAAACACACCTGTCACTCTAGAGTAGCGTGTATATGTGCTGTACAAAACATCGTCGTCATGCATGTTACTATGGCGACAAAGCTTTTTCTTTTACGCTAACATTTGGACATGTTCGCGGCTGTGGTTCAGGAACTAGCACTTAGCTGAACAACAAGTTGCATTTTTATCAAGGGAGACGATATCAAGACGTTGCTCGGATATTTTTAGTCATTTCTATGATTTATTTTATATATTAAAAAAGTAACAATATAATTGTAACAATTCAAATTAGGAACTTTTACCATCGAGCGATGACAGAAATGAAATGTGAGGAAAACACAGGAAGTTAACACAAACGCCCTGAGGCGACTCCCGAGCGGAATGAGCTCGATTGTTGTCTTTGGCACCGTTTTTCGACATTAATAAAGCATAAGACGTGCGAGGAGGACGCGCGGAGCGACAGCTTGGGCAGTTAGCGACGAGTTGTATCCTTTTTTGGCGAGAGAACGTTATGATGTAAGGAGAGCGAAAATTAGCATGACGCCTGACCCGCGCATCAAAACACTCCTCGAATCATCCACACTCCCTCGTCCACCCTCGTCCTCCCTTCCTCGTGATGGACAGAGCGGACTCCTGGGGGCCGTTTAATTCGGTCCGAGAGCATGGCGGCCATTTTTTACCTTCTGATTTACACATCGTTAAAATGAAATCTTATTTGCTTTGAGCCGGAACTTTCTAACGAGGCCTCATGATGTCTCGCAGGTTAATAATATGATCGTGATTTAATAAAACATTGTTTTAAAGGCTAAGCAGATCATGTTTCGGAGATATACCACCCGGGGGACGAGAGCAGACCAGAAACCTGTGTGCGAGAGAGAGAAAACGTCGGGTTTGAATAAACGCCATAAACAGCACAACAGAGATGTTTGAACATCAGTAAAACATGTAGACCCCGGGTTTAAGGCTCTCCTGTGGTTTTTAGGTCGCTGTGTTAACTTAAAGGAAATTAGTTTTCTTTTTTTCTCCCCCTGCGGTGTATCAGCATGTTCTCGGGTTTCGTCTTTCTCCGAACGCAAATTACACAATGTCTGTTAAAGCCAGTAAGGGGGGAAAAAAACACATGAAGAAAGAGAAAAAGAAGGAGAAGAAACAAAGAAGAGAACATGAAGGAGAGAAACACCGGAAATGTCATGTGACCATACAAAATTGTTTAATTTTATTTACATCTAAATGCAAGCTTTCTGACTTTTATTTTAAGCAAATGGATCAGTATCTCCAGTTTTATTATTATTCATACTTATTATTAAGAATTTATATCCGTTAAACAGCAAGAGAAGTTAGCTAATATTAGTGAAAGTTTCTAAATTAGCATATTGATGCCGATACATAGACCTGGAATTTCTATAGACGGTGTGGGTGTGAAGATGTTCCTCAAAGACGTTTACACGAAATGTAAAGGCTGAAAATGTTATTTAAAAAGTTTTTCCTCTAACGATGACACAAATAAGGCGTTTGTGAGAAGAAAGACAGGAAGTAAACACGATTGCTAACAAAACTGGAAATAAATGAGGTTGTTGTCATCGGTGGCATTTTTAACATTAAAAAGAGTTTAATGTTTGGAACGTTTGGAACGGTTTGGATCGTGGGTAGCGAGCGCTATCATTTCTACCGAGAGACAGCCATTATGTAACGGGCGAGGAGTGTACCTGACCTACACATATGTGACATCACAAGCTTCATCACAGCGGCTTGTTGATCGTATGCATTCATTAATCACACTGCATATGAGCTGATTTATTCATAAACTTTGCATGTTAGCATTTACGTACATGCAAAAAAGTGCAAATGTACACATCGGAACACTAACTAACTAAAAAGATAGCGAGCCAACATAAACTCAAATAAAACATATAATTTAATTGTGATAAAAGAAGTAGCAGTGTATAAAGAAAGGACGGGCTGGACTGTCTGCACAGTCGTAAACACACACCTGAGACAATCGAACGTCATGCTATAGTTTATTAATATTTATATTATACATGATATGTTGTTTAATAGTCAGTCAAAATAACTTCCACTTCTGCCTTTCAGTCTTCATGCTGATTGCTCATTTTGTGCTCCCTGTGCACTTTACCTTTAATGGAGTTAAGAGAATGAGAATGAGCTTTGGACATTTATAGGTGAGGGAGGTGATTTTACAAAGTATTGTTCAGTCCAACTTAAGCAAAAATTTTAACACAATTTTAATAATGGAGTTTAATGTTCTCAAAAAAACTTTCTTTATATCTGACTAATTTTAATTACTAAATTTTAATTATCTTTCCAAATGCAAGCCCAGACCGTTTGTTTTTCCACATACATATGGTTGTTCCTAAAGCATTTCTCATTTGCCTAAAGCTTCTTTTCTATATACTGTATGCATTTTAACACATATTCATGTTTACGGTAAATACATGTACTTTGCTGTGTAAATTTAAATCATTATCTCTAGCTCTAGTATTAGATTAGCCACACTATAATGAGTGTCTTTTTATTTTTTTCTTTAATTCAATTCATAACTGAATTTTAAAAGATAAAATAAAATGGACTTTTTAAACAAAAACCTGGGCTAATAGTTTACTCGGTTAAAGGTAAATCTGAGTATTAGCATTAATCGTTCTAATACAACACCTGAAAGGAAATGGACTAAATAAATAAATAAATTCCTGATCAATCTGAACGATAAGCCAGTAATATTTATAAAGTCTCCTTAAAAACGACGAGACTTTAGTACCGTTAAAGCAGAGGAGAATGTAGCATGCTAACATGATTAGCATAAATCCGTTCCCTAATAGTGAAATGAATCTCATGGAAAAAGCAAAATGGACAACAAAAAAAAAAGTAAAAGTCATGTGGAACGTATTTATACTGTTCTCGTTATTGCTAAAACGATCTAAGAAACCTTCAGACGAGAGCACGATTAGCCTGACAGCAACACCGCTAATCGGTACCACAACAATTAAATCTGTTTTTTGGAAGAACAAAAGAGACCCAATAGAAGTCCTCCAGGAGAAACGAGTAATCACGCGTATCTAGCACAAGCAGTTCTTATTAACATTTCCATTAAAACGATAGTTAGCCCAACAATGCTAGTGCTAATCGGTACCAAAACAATTAAATGGACATTAAAGTAGTTTTTAAAAAAAATAGCATTCCAAGTAAATTTACAGAGCGAGCGTTTTTGACATCCGTGACGCTGACAAGGTTGAGATTTAGTACTGTTAACGCGAAGGAGAGTGTAATTAGCGTGTGATATGATTAGCATAAATCGGTTCCATAACAATTAAATAAATCTTTTGGAAGAAGAAAGTGGACACAAAAATCCTCCAGGAGAAAGGAAAGGTCATGTGTATCGTGTTCATGCGGTTCTCGTTAAAGCCACATTTCTGAAAGTTTTCAGACTAAAATGTGATTAACGTGAGCATATTTTTAGGTCTAATCACTACAGAAAGACTTCAGTGCAGGTGGAAAAGTGGAGATGAAAAGCGAATGAACGCTTAATGAATGAAGGGCAATTGTTTCACATCCAAACATCCTGACGGTTTTGAGTTTTGGTCTTGTTCAGGACAAGGGGAGTGTAATTAGCGTGATAACACGATTAGTGTAAATCAGTTCAACAGGAATGAAAAATTTGGAAGAGGAAAATGGACAGAAAGAAAATCCTCCAGGAGAAAAGTTTTAAAGGTTCATGTGGAAAGTGTTTGTGCTGATCTTATTAAAATTACATTTCTGAAAACTTCTTATTTTTTCTCAAAGGAGATCATGATTAGCACGAGCAGGTAAACATATTAGCGCTGATCAAAATGAGTACGAACAAGGGAGAAAAAGGATGAAAAATAATCAGAACAGATGAATTTAAATGTCGAGTGTTAAACATCGGCTCTATAACTTTTCCGTAAAAGACAGTTATATAAAGTAAAAACGGGTCAAAAAGTTTCAGTGTCGTGTTAGCGGTGTTAGTGCTAATCCAGCCAAGGCCTCCCTGTCCCCGCTCTTCCTCTGAAAAAGTGTTTCATTTTTAACGTCTCATAAAACCTTGGCACAAAAAGTCAAAGAAACAGGACGTAGAAAAGTGCAAAGTGGTGTCAGTCATCGGGCTCTAAATCAGCGGCGGATTAAAGAGCAGCACCCAGAAAAGCCTCGCTTGGAGAAAACACCCCGCAGAACTTTCCCGGGAACAGCTGCCATGTTCAGCGCACGCTCCTCACACACGCACACACTTTCTGCACAATCTCATAAAGTTGAGGTTCACGGCTCAAGCACTGTGCAGCTTGTGAACTCCTTCTGCGCTTTTATTCACTTCTGCTTCAGAACTTTTTCACACCTATGATGTTCTTATGGAGGCAAAAAGAGAGAGAAAAAAAGCAAAAGTGTGAGAGGATGAGTTCCTGAAAAACTCTGTAAAATCTTTCTGGTGATTTCATCCACCCCCTCGCACCCCCCTCCATAAAACTTTTGCTAACCTGAGTGCCTTGATGCAGCTCGTAGCTACCTAGAGGACGCCTAAACATGAGGTAAAAAACAACCAAAAAAAAACATGGCTTTTTGAACCTTTTTTCCCCCAGAGAACAAACTTCCTCTTCACCTCAGCTAATATTAGCATCCGGCTAGCATGTGCCAGCTTGCTAACAAGCCGTACAGCAGATTGTTACTTAAAGAATTAATTTTTTCTTTTCTTTTGTTAAAACGTCCCCCCCCCCTTTTTAACTAAAGGTAATGGCTTATAATGCTAGTTTAAACACAATTACACAACTTAGCTCTTATTAGCTGCTAACTATGAGGTTAAACCTGTTTGTGATCTTTACAGTGGTTTTTATCTTAAAGTTTGATTAAACACAACTAGCACGAACAGCTAGCAAATTGTTATTATTATTATTATTATTATTATTATTATTGTAGCTTCACCGCTAACTGCGAAACATTTAAATAAGTAGCAGAGACTAATCTCTGTCATTCTCTTAATCACAATTCTCGCAGATTTCAGGTGAAAAATGAGCCTCGGGTCGAAACTTTTTTTCTCAAAGCTGAGCTTCTTGAGAAGAGAGCTGCGTTCCTTCGCCTCGGCTCACCAGAAAGAAAGAAAAAAATGTTGTTTTACGGGGTTTTGAGATGTTTCTGCGCTGAAATCGGCCCTGGCTTCTCCGCTTGGCCGAGATAAAAACATTTGTCACTGGACGTGGAAGAGGTCAAGAGAGTGTTTCATATCTCTCCACAGAGCTTTCTCTCGGACCACAGCGGAGCGAGCCGCGGCCAAAGCACTGCTCAGGGTTTGTTTTATTATTTTTTAATGATGACCGGTGGGCGTTTTCGTGAAGGTCAGATACTCAGAGTGATGTTTGGACTGGACTTTAAACAGTCAGTAGAGACAAGAGAGATCAGCAAGAGATCAGAGAGAGAGAGAGAAAGAGAAGGTTAAGCTTATTGAATGAGCTGACATTTGTTTAGCCTTTTTAGCCTTGGAATTTTTCATTGTTATGCTAGCTTAGCGGGAAGCTACACTCCTAACCCTTATGTCCACACTAACAAGACAAAGCAAGAAACGAGTGTTATGTTTTTTTTTTTTTTATGTACAAGACTTGTTTCTGGAAACAAGTGTAAATTGAACCTTGATTTTAAGCAAAGTGACAAAAACAAAGCCTCGAGCGGTTCCTCGTGACCGACATTTCACCAGTTCCCTGGTCACAACTTTAACTCCTACCTACACCTTATCAGTCACATACAACAACATCTCATCATGTGTATGCAGGAAAATAAAACTTGAAAGGAAATACATGAAAAAGTATGTGCACCCCTGCCCATCATACACCCCTACGCATTTTTTCCAATCTAATTTGAAAGTTGTATACTGTATCGGGTCCCGTAGCATGGCAGTTTCCCTTAACTACAATCCCTTATCCAGCATGATGATATGACATCCTCAAAACAAACTTCATGAAGAGCTCCATGGTGTGAAAGATCTCGAGTGTCCCGCACAGAGCCCTGACTGAAATCAACCGCACTAAACCATCACCTCCGAGATGAGCTGGAAGCTTCCATTAGCAAACACCTGAGCTCACTGATTCTCTTGTGGAAGGTGTGAAGGAACACACATCCACACAGCCATGCTCCAACATCTAGTGGAAAGCCTTCTCATAAAAGAACAGAAGAGTGGCGTGCATTAAGACGGACAGGAAACCTGTAACAGGATGGTAACTCAATGGGAACGTGTGGGTGTGATGGTGAGAGCTTTTGTAGGCCAAGAATATATTTAATTATATAAATATGTAAAGAAATGAGGATACGATTTCAAGCGAAGCTATATGAAAACCAATTGCAGACCACTGAAAACACCAAGGTTAGCAGCCAATGAGGGAGCACTTTCTTGTCGACACATTCAATGAGATGTACGGGCGCTAATTTTGCTAGCCGGACTAGCTTAATCATCGCTGCGAAACCACAAACCTTATCAAATAAAGTAAATTTAATCTCTGTATATTTTTCTACAATCTACTTTTTTGAGAATTTAGACTCCTACAAATTTTTAACTAACGTGTGAACAATATAAACAAACCTTTGACTTATTTCCTAAGCGGCCTCCATAATAGCGATAATTATTATGAGTTGTTGTATTCTGTTACTTGACTATCATCAAACGCTAATTTAATTTAATATTGAAGCCTCATTACTCGTATAACCATCATTGTTTTGCTGTTGATCTACAATCGTTTTATTGTCGCCATGGGAACAGTAACATTCTTGTGACGGTTCTGTAGCTCTTTGTGTATCAAAACCAGCATGAAACTGACTTACTATATTTAAGAGAATTTAAACATCTAGGACATGGACGTCCTAGAGTCACATCCACATCACCTGCTCCAGGAGGAAACAGTTAAAAACATTCTTTCTGTTTTTATAACACAAGAAAGAAAAAGGAAGGAAGAAGAGCGAATGTGAAACAAGACAGAAACTGAATCCGTCTCTAAAAATAGCGTCATTATGAAAACCACCTGCTACTCCTCATATGCTCGGACTTCTATAAAAGGGCTTTTGCGACTAAGATAGCATGTCATGTGGTTAATATTTTCTGCGTGTGTGTTCATATTTATAAGTGCAAAACACATTTTTCCCCCCTGATTGATTACATCTCGTATGGCCAAACTATAAATTACACGTAGCGGGGAACTTTTCTAAATTGAGTCAGTGCTTAAGAACAGCTGTGGTATTATTAAAAATTTAATTAAAGATTAAAAAATAGAAAAAAGGGTTAGTGAGTTTCATAAAAAAAAAAAAAAAACAGAATCCTATCAGCTGGAGGAAATCTTCAGGGACGGCTTGCGAGTGCAATCGAATTAAAGCAGGCCGGGAGTCTGTTCATGCTCACTCCGTACTCATAATGCCTGGACGACCTACAAAAATATGAAACTTAATATCACAGAATTAAGCAAGCTGAGCGGCAGCCCATAAATTTGACTATTGAGTCATTCATGTTTTGGTTTATCGTATTTACACAGCCTTTGGTAGTGCAGATAAAGTTTATTTGCTCCAACTGATTTCAGCTATCAGGCATTTTGTCTTCATTTGTATGTTTAACGGTCTACTGACAAAAAAATAACACATTAGTAAAGTTTAAGCAAACGAACCAAAATGGATGAACTTTAAATATGTCAGGTACAGATACATTATTCACAAAAAACAAAAAAGCTTCTAGTAATAAAAGTCTATATGTCACACTGGATAGAGTTGATTTAACAACTGTGTTAGGAATAGAAATTATAATGGTGTGATATAAAGCTGGTAACATTAACGTGTCGTCAATTACAAATAATTCAACGTCACATATTTTATAGCAGTAATATAAGTTATATATGTTATAAAGATTGTATCAAAGTACAACTAATAATTTAATAACTTAAATTTTTAATACATTACCAATATGTAAAAGTTGACATGTACCTAGATTTAAGTAATGATAATGTGCATGAATTTTAAATATATAAAAAATAAATTTTTAATGAAAAAACTTTACATGTAATAATTTAACACATATTCAGATGGTAATGTAGTTTACAACAACATTTTTTAAAATCATGTTTATAAAGGTTTAGGATAAATATATGCAAACAAAGAAAGACACAATTGCTTTTTTAAATGTACATTTATGCATATTATATGCAAAACAGACACTCTAGAGATGTAGTTTGAAAAATATGAAATTATATTGAAATATGGGTAATTTTATAAATGTAATAAATAAATGTAATTCATATTTAACTAGTTATAAATATTAATATAATTATCGTAATCATACATTCATCTAATGTTTTATGACAAAATTCAAAACATGTACAAATGTGTGTCTGCGGAATGTATGCAAATAAGCATACAGTAAATATCTTATATCATACAACATATATATCTCATAGAAAGAGTAACACTGGTTAGTATTGGTTTATAATGTGTTTTTATAATAATGAATAATTGATTAATTATTTACATGTTTAAGTTCTTAAATTGAAATCAGAATGTTAAAATTTGGTTTAAAGTTTTATGTCTGTTTTAAGTGTGCTGTATGCAAATAGCATGCAAAACTTAAATGAAAATGAAAACAGCCAGAAACACTTTAATATAACTAAAGCCAAAGTAATAAATAATAATAATAATAATAATAATAATAATAATAATAATAATAATAATAATCATAATGTAGTGTATAATGTTTAAAAAGTGTACAAATATTTCTGATCAAATAAAGATCAGAAGACTGCAACATTTATGATAATAATATGCAAAAGAGATTGTTTTGAACAGTAATACTACTGCTAAATGTGAGGTAAGACAACTAAATGTTATATGTATTGTTGTTACATAGGGTTTGCAATAACAATATTTAGCAAGCATTAACGTTAACGTTAGCAAGCATTTTGTTTCTTTACTTGAATGACACACTGTTCCATATTGAGAAACTCGTTAGTTTAATTTATTTTATTAAAAATAACTATTTGTAAGAGTTAGAGCTATAGCGATGCATGCATCTGTGCATTGCCAGCCAGCTAAATTTAATACTTTATTCTTAAGGTAACTTAAGGTTACCTAGTAAAATAAATACTAACATTATAATATTATAAATATGTTTGAATATTCTATGTGGAATAGTAAAAAGATCAATTCATATAATTTATAGAATCATATTATATCATATAATTATGTGCTAAAAAATTTTTTACACATCAACAGATTTTAAATTAGGGGTGGAATAACATGTCTATGTTGGTAAAAAAAAAAAAAAAAGCAGATATTATATGTGTTATGTTATTTGTAATAGCCAGGTGTATTGTTCTGCTAGCCTTTGTAAATCTACACACAGTACCAAAAAAGTTTGGGCACACCTTCTAATTCCTAGAAGGACTCGGTTGTTCCTGATTTTTCTTTCTTTCTACACTGTAAAAACAACACTGAAGTCGTTTATCCACAATCCACAATAATCTCCTCTGAACAGTTGATATTGAGATGTTTATCTGCTACTTCTGCTCTGTAAAGCTTCATAACGCCTCTAATCTGAGGTGCTGCTTGAGGTTAATTGGTGATTTCTGAGGCTGGTGACTTTAAATGAACGTCTCCTCTGCAGCAGAGCTCAGTTTTGGTCTTGTTCTTCTATGAAGGTTTTCATGAGAGACAGTTTCATCCTCATGGAGCTTAATGGGTTTTACAAACACACTCGACACGATACTGTTCTTGCAAGAACTGATCCAGAACAGCTGACATTTACAGTATGTCTTAAAATAACAACTAACTGTTACTGTCGCTGCTGTTGTTGTTACTTAATTACCTAATACCATATGTGTATTGTATACATTTAATAGTTTTGAAATTTGCAGTATTGTTATAGAGTGTGAAAAATAAATCACCAAACAAGAAACATTGAATTAGGAGGTGTGTCCAAACTTTTGACCAGTACTGTTTTTCTATTTAATGAGTTTAATGTAAAAGCAGCTGTTGTGACTTATTGACAAATTGTTAGACTTACTGTTAGAATTTACTTTATTATGTGGACGTTCTGCCTTTCATTTAAATACATTCGTCAAAAACACAAAACAAAGTTATTTCAGTCTGCAGTGATGTATAAAATTAACTATAACTATTAAAATCAACCGTAGCATAATAATTAACACTGTATCTAATCCAGATCTGTATAAACGATCACATGTCTATAAACATTTACGACATTTGATCATTTGAAGTGTTATACTTTCAGAGCTGCCAATACCCTCGATTTCCAGAATGTTTAATAAGGTAAACATAATGTAATAACATACGCGTCAAATCCAATGCATGTAACGCTTCTACTTAAAACCTGAACATAGAAACAGAAGATGAAAAGTGCTGCAGCTCCACCCGCCCCCACAACTGCCCCCCCACTGCCCCCCCACACTGCCCCCCATCATAGTCCCAGTATAAATAAGATGTGACTGAGAAATCGTTCAAACGATGTCAATTACAGCGTTCACTGAACCCCATACATCACCCGCATTTATCTAATTCATCTAATCACCTACACAAACATATGAGCTAATAAGAGTGCAGTGTCGTATAACTGCTCGTTCTTTCTCTGGATTTATTAACCATTAAATCTCTGTTGTTTTTGTAAAATGACATTTTTTTTAATGGACCAGTCACGAAGCGGCTTTCCGCTAAACCCAGAGGTTCCGTTTAGGAGCTGGACGTTTTGTAAAGAAAATAAAAAATTATTTTTATGGGAACCAGGCGAACATAGACCAACACTCTCTTTCTCTCTCACACACACACACACACACACAAACAGGGTCAAAACTATGAGGTATTCCTATCAATATTGAGACAAACACATGCACACACACACACACACACACACACACACACACACAGGTCTTCTTATTTCCTTCCTTGTCAGAACCTCCTGTTTCTAATTTATTAACAATTAGAAATTATTATTATTGTTAATAATAATAATAATAATAATAATAATAATAATAATAAATATGAATAATTCCAATAATAATAATAATAATAATAATAATAATAATAATAATAATAGTAATATTTGTCACAAAATTTTATTATGGGGACCAGGTGAAAGTGAAGACTTCTGACATTGTTCTACTTGCATTTGATTAGGTCCTCACAAAGCACTTAAAACCTGCACATATACCCTACACACACACACACACGCACAAATATTATATGCACGAAAACACCTAAAACCTGAACCATAAACACAAAATTTTACTATAATTATTATAAATGCACATACACAGTTGTATACGTAATGTAACCTGCACACAAAATGTATAGTTCCACAGACAAACAAATTCACCTATACACACAAACACACATGTACGTACATACAATATAACACACTAACACACACCTTTACTCAATAATGCACAAAAATAAATTTGCTATTAAATTAGGCGGCACACTGTCGCCTTGCACCTCTAGGGTCTGGGTTCGATTCCCATCCAGGCTCGATTCCCGTCTCTGTGTGTGGAGTTTGCATGTTCTCCCCGTGCTTGGTGGGTTTCCTCCAGGTACTCCGGTTTCCTCCCACAGTCCAAAGACATGCAAGTTAGGTTAATTGGCGTTCCCAAATTGCCTGTACTGTGTGAATGAGTGTGTGAGTGTGTGTATGTGTGTGTGCCCTGCGATAGATTGTCACCCTGTCCACAGTGTACCCTGCCTCGTGCCCTAAGCCTCCTGGGATAGGCTCCAGGCCCCCACGACCCTGAATACAGGATGAAGCGGTTTAAAGGATGAGTGGGTGAGAAATAAATTAGTGAATTTACACACACGTGTGCACACATGTACAGACACACATGCTTGGGTCAGGGGTAGCTCAGTGGTAAAGGCATTGGACTACGGTTCAGAAGATCCCAGGTTCAAACCCCACAACCACCAAGTTGCCACTGTTGGGCCCTTGAGCAAGGCCCTTAACCCTCAACTGCTCAGATGTGTAATGAGATACAAATGTAAGTCGCTCTGGATAAGAGCGTCTGCCAAATGCCTAAATGCACACGCACATTTGTGCATGGGCCCTGAGTCACACACATACCTGCCACACACACAAAAACTGACAAACACACACAAAACATCACTAATGTAATTTTAACTGTTAGTCCTTTCCTCATAATGAAGGAAACAAATGGGTGAATTTATGTACACGAACACACACACACACACAGCCGACTCTAGCCTACGCCCTTCGCTTGCTAATATATGGCCGATAACGATTGCGTTTAATAAGAAAAAAAGGCGCGGGTGTTTTGCGGACTGCTAAGAAGTGCTGTGAGATTGGACGCGACAGAGGAACCACACGACAAACGAGTGCGAGGGACACGAAAAACAAATGAGACCTCCAAGCAAGAGAGAGAGAGAGAGAGAGAGAGAGAGAATTTGCTAAAATTCGAGATACCCTAAGAGAGCTGAACAGCATTATGGGAACACGCTGTACCTTCTTTTCTGCTTTTTCACCAAAACACAATAACAACGCAGCATGTTTTTGTTTATACGCAACACTTTATTTGTGTGTCATAAAGTTGAAGAATTTGAGCCTCATAATTGATATTTACGCATTAATCTAAAGGGCTCTTGCATGATGTCATTGCTAAAAATAAAATCTTAGCTGAGTTAGCGAGCGTTTATTGACTGAAATGATAAGAAACAAACAAAAAAAACCCTTTGTGTTACAGCAGTTAAAAATGTTAAATCTGTTTACAGATATAAAAAATTATTGCCATTTACTGATTTATATAAATAAAAAGAGAAACGTTAGTTAGCTAGCTATATTTACTACATGAGTATTATTTTTAGTATAACTAAAAACACGTATAAGTCTGAGGCACCAAATATACAGCTAGCCTAAAGATGAGAGAACCGTTAAGAGCTAAATAGCTCGCTTCTATCATAAAACATAATAATGAATCAGTCCAACTTGTCTTTTGTCATAAACCAAAGCATCAGCTGATGTGAGTCCATCGTTAGCATAAAACGTTTGTTACGTTGCATGATATAAACGGCCAGTTAAAAATTAAACTCATCATCCGTGTGAGGCTACATGATAGATTGGCACGTCAAATCTAGTTTACTTAAGCTCCACCCTCTTTGACCAGGCACTCGAGAAAAGGTCGAACGAAACAGATCTTTTTTCAGATCGTTTTTTATTTTCAGACGAGACACATGCCGTTATCAGCAGCGTCATCAGAAGGAAAATGCAGTCGCACTTTGCGCAGCCGGAGTGTTTGGATTATCTGAAGTGATCTGAATAACAATTCCAAAACGTCTTAAGTGATCCGTAAACATTGATTTAATTCGGCTGTAATTCACAGCCGGGAGACGGGGAGGCGTGCAGGCTCGCGCTCCAGCACGGGCTCTACAGCAGCCTTGCTCTCTTCTCCTTTCCCCTCCAGAAACGTGCACGACACCGTGCCGCTGGTTTTTATTACGGAGCGGGCGTGGAGCTTCCGTGGCTGATTAATTCCCCGAGGTCAGAGCACTTGAGCATCCAGCATGGCCTTGCTTTCCTCATGAGACCAGCAGCAGATTTTTCTATGTTCATGAATGCGTCTCCGATTACGTCCTAATACAACGTCCTGTGCAGTTATTGCGGCCTGTATCGTGTTTTCTGTTTTTTTTTTTTTATTCTGATATTAGACTCAACCCCATCCCCCCAGCTTTCACATCCCCCATCCCACGACATACCCCAAACCCCAAATCCAACATTTACTCTGTTAACTCATTTTAACCTAACCAGGTTCATGGCATCGTTCCCCATTTTAGCCCCAAATCTCAGTTGATCACTCAGAACGTACTCTGAAGTTTTTAAGTTATGCACTGATGTTAATGCAGTTAGCCTGTAACAAAATCGCGCAAGATCCAGTTTAGCGTTGCTTAGAAACATGGATTGATGATCGAAGCCACAGAGAAAAAAAACTTCCAGTGGGCGTGGCCTCATTCCAGGGGGTGGAGATTATCCCTCTCAACAAGTATGTACACCTTTTTTTTTTTTAAATAATGTTTAAGTGTATGAGGTGTAACCATGACATGCACTATGCTAAACATGTGGCTAAAGGTTTATAGGTTTAGCGTCATTATCCTTACAGTCGATATCATTAAAGATGTTAAATATTAAAGGTCACCTGAGATGAGATGATCAATTAATTTTGTGTTCTTCTGACACTTCACCACAGAAACCTACAGCAGAAAGGGGGAACAACTAGATTTAACATTGATTACTTTATACATTAATAGATGTACAAAATCCTTGAAAACATTGAAAATGTTTTATGTAAAAAAGTATTATGTTATGTTGTGTTTGTCATACTGTCACTTTGTTGCTCGTTTGCACATTTGCACGTGCACTTTATGTTGTCTGTTGTCTGTGGGTTAGCTAGTTAGTTTTTGTTAATTTATATTGTTAATGTATGTTGTTAAAATTTATGTTAGGTCAATCTGTCTTGTCTCCGCTAGCCAGCTAACTAGGCCTCTTAGTTAGCTAGTTTTCGCTCTTCAGTTAATTTATGTTGTAAATGTATGTTGCATGTAGCACCTCGGTCCTGGAGGAACGTTGTTTCGTTTCACTGTGTACTAACTGTATATGGTTGAAGTGACAATAAAGCCGACTTGAACTTGAAAATCCACCTGGTCATATTAATTTTGTTATTAAATTTGTTAGCTATCTATGTCGTGGTTAAAATAACTTTGATACTGCAAACTTGACACATTTTTCTATTTTATTTTCTTCAGAGAGATGTATTAACAAGTGGCTGGAAAATGGTCTTGTACAGTCAAATGTTTTTTTAGCTAGGTACTTTAATTAATGTTATGCTATTACTACATGTTATTAGCATTTGAGTTTCTGTGATTTTTATCATAAAATGATTGCCTTTTATCCATATCAGTGTTAATGAAAAGATTTCCAGAAGCAAAACTATCCATATTATATGTTAGAAATTTGTAGATGCTTAGCATTAGCGCTTCTCTTACCTACAGGTAATTCTTTTTTTTTTTGCATAAAATATAAAAAAAAAAACTCAAAGATTTTCTCTTTAAATGTAATATGTCTGAACAGGAACACGGTAAAAGCAGTTTTATGGCAGCATTTTGAAAAGGTTTTCTCAGAAATCCTGTCAGGTTCGCTTAAATTTGCTAGCTGGCTAGTATTCACAGGGCCAGTTAGCTTATAAAAGTTTATGGTCAGAGCTTAAAAAATCCTGTCAGGTTGGTTCATGTTAGCTAGGTGGCTAAAATGATCTCTGAGGACACACACACACACACACACACACACACACACACACACACTGGCTAAATGGACATTAATAACTTCCGTCTTACATCTTCTTGTGTCCTGTTCCTCATTATCTACAAGCATCTATGCACATTAATAAAAAAATAAAACATTGTCATGCTGTTTCAGGAATGTAATCAACAGAAATAGTTTGACATTGCAGAGTTCGTTAGTGTAATGTTTATTATTTTCCTATAACAGCAAATCCCCAAGTGTTTTATTCCTCTTATACCACAGTAGCGTCTCAACCCTCATTATGAAAGAAAATAACTTTTTAACTGTTTATAGTTACAATTTCTAATTCAATTGCATTATGACAGCTATGAACACACATTCCTTCACCGGCCTCTGTTTTTTTCTCTCATAAAATTTAATAAGCCAAAACAAAGCTTTGCAGCTTTGCATGTTCCTGACGAACCACGAAAAAGCGTAAACTCATCTGTCAGAGAATTAAAAGTGACACCTGTACCTCTGGTTCTGGAGACTCCATAAATGTTCTAAACATCTTAAACTTCTTACATTAAGAAAACATGACCTTATCAATGATTACACACATACAACAATTGATTTTTCAAATTGTGTTTAGTCCCTCCTGAGAATGCGCTGTTGCTATAGCAGCATACTAGCATGAGTGTGCTGAATTAAACCTTTGACTGCCAGAGCTGCTGCTATAATAATAATAATAATAATAATAATAATAATAATACAATCAAACCCTTAAAAATAAATCCCACTCGATTACATTTCTGTCAAGCCTTCGACACTAAAATATAGTGAAATCAAATAATGAAATGCACTGATCCGATCAGATTAGATTTATTTCCATGTGCTTGTTTGTTTATTCCGACTGTTTATTTGTTTGCGGTTTGCTTGTTTATCGCATTATTGGTGCTTCTTACCAATCAGAACACACAATTGAGATATGTGTACAATATTTACACTGAAAGACAATATTTTCCCACTTATGGAATCTCATTTACATATATTAGCCCCTTGAGCAGTTCAGTGCTTGCAGTGGTTTTGGATTCAATATGCTTTATAAAGTTCAGTTAATGAATTGTGTCTGTCTGCAATAATCAACAAATGAAATTATTTAATTTGTTATTATTTTTCTTCCCTTTTCCCTATATTTATTAATAATGTTATAAAATGTATTATTTAATTAATTTACTAAGCTTGACCTGGTTCGGGTCAAGGAGAAAATGTGAGGTGAAGTAAAGTTGCTTTCCACTAGGTGGCGCATTTTGAGCGCTTTTAACTCGGCAGGTTTTGTCTCTCTCTCTCTCTCTCTCTCTCTCTCTCTCTCTCACACACACACACACACACACAGACGCTTGAAAGACTTGAGAGCTAAACTTAAACTTGTTACCAGAATCGTCGGAACAATATGCAAAAATAAAAATAAAAACAACAACAACAAAAAAAAAATAACAAGCATGTCGTGCAAATTATTCAGACGTGCACCATCATGCATCATGTGTTTTATTCACTTTCTCTCTCTCTCTCTCTCTCTTCTTTTTTCTTTTCTTTTTAAGTGCTCCTCGTGGTGTAACACAACCTCTAAACGCGTGACAAATTGACCAGTTGACTGATGGAAGTGGCTTCAAACGTTGTGAAAAGTGTTGTGTATTTGGGGAGCAAGTGTGTGTGTGTGTGTGTGTGTGTGTGTGTGTGTGTTTGCCGTAATGAGCGCGACGCGAGCTTTGATTTGCGCCTTACACACACAGAAGCCAGCAACTTTTTTTCTTTTTGAAAGAGAGATGATAAAGAAGAGGAAAATGCTGAAAGAGAGGTTTCACACTTGCAGCTCATTGGAGTGCTGATGTTAATCTCATTTGGAGTTCTCAGGTGCGGGTTAAAAAAAACGTGTCAAGTCAGAGTTTGCACCCTGTGAGTTACAACAACAACAACAATAATAACAATAATAATAATAATAATAATACAATCAAACCATTAAAAATAAATCCCACTCGATTACATTTCTGTCAAGCCTTCGACATTAAAATGTAAAGTGAAATGAAATGCACTGATAAGATCGTATTAGATTTATTTCCATGTGCTTGTTTGTTTATTCCGACTGTTTATTTGTTTGCGGTTTGCTTGTTTACCGCATTATTGGCGCGCGCGTCAGCGTCAATGAATTATTTACCTGCATCACATTTTCAAAAAGATCTGCAGATTCGTTTACAGCACGTAATTTTATAATAATTAATTTATAAAAATGTACAACAGTGTAAACGCATAAATAATCAATTATAAATAAATAAACACAGATAAATGGAAATATAAAGGGAATATCGACATGATGTAAATATAACTATAAATACACATTGATTATAAAAATAAACTCATAATCAGGACTTTTGCTAATCGTCTGATTACGATGACATAAATTATTTATTGGATTTTACTGTTAAACAGTAAATAAAATCCACAAAAACAAAAAGCCACAAACAAACAAAAAAACAAGCAGAAACACACGTTGTGCGCGAGACTGCTGGATGCAGGGTGTCCTGTTTTATCGGGTTTTATCTGCTTGCTTTAGTTTTTTCATTCTGCTGCAATTTACAGCAACAAATTAAACGAAATTTAAAGTGTGCACGTACACTGTGGAACATGTAACATGTGTAACGTGTGTGTGTGGTGTTCAAGTACGCTGCGAAAACTGTAAGAATCTCTCTCTCCCTCTGTGTGTGTGTGTGTGTGTGTGTGGGTTTGGCCATATGACGCGCGAGGGTTTGGTTACAATAAAGAGGCGGTGTGGGTTTTTGGGACCGCAGTACAGAGAGAGAGGGAGAAGGAAAGACGCGCGCGCGGGGAGAGAAAGTTTAATCCTGCACTAACAGCTGTGTGGAGCTGTGGTGTGTGTGTGTGTGTGTGTGTGGGTTATGTGTGTGTGAGAACTGGCTGAAGACTGCATGCAACTTTCTTTGCGTGGGAAGAATTAAAACTTTTACTCAGTGTCCCGCCGGATCGTCCTGCGCGCCGCGAGCTGGTAAACATTTCCACTTTCACTTATTTCTATCTCAGTAATTTTGACATCTGTTTTTGTGTGTTTTCTTTAAAGTTGCATTTGAGCTTTAAACTTCTGATGTCTTCACGCCAACATGCACGCGCGACTTGTTACACAAAAAACATTATGATGATGTTCGCTGAATCGCTGAAGGCTGAGAAAACAGCGCGATGCGCGACTCGTAGAAACTTACTTTACAGAACATTTTCTTTTTGTTAAACAAAGTTTTTGTTTTTATTTATTTAATTTTTTAAAACAGAAAGTTGCCTTACAAGCGCGCCAGGATGTAAATGAGCTGAAGCAGGGTTTGCATTCTTGTACATCTTATTAAATGTTAAAATACCTATAGAAAATTTTAAAGAAAAGAAACGAGTACATTGTTTTATAATTATAATAATAAGTATTATTGTCATTATTATAATAATAACGCGAAGGTTGTACTTCGTTGCACCTAAAACATGCATATATTATTTTTTTGCATTTTAACACATTCATTCGGTCTGATTACGGTTTTTATGGTATATTTTGCTGAAAGGTTTATATGATTTAATATTAATGCTGATTATTTTCAACTAATTAACTGTGTGTGAGTAAATAATCGCATTCCGTTATGTTCAACTGAAAGAAACGCACTGAAGCTTGACAAACGATTATGCGTTTTCATTCTTCCGGCATTTTTTTTCCCAAATAAAAATGTATCTTACCAATATGTATCTCTCCACTAAATGCACTTTCCGTGCAAGTCGTTTAAAAGCCAATCAATAATCGACTAAAAAAGGACGTGTTAATATATATAATTTTATTTTATTCTTATTATTTTTATTTTTTGCACCAGGACGAGTATCCGCACAATAAAACAGCTCTAATTGCGGCAAAATATTGATGAATGGCTCTTATTATAGCGATCAACAGTAAAATTAAAGCCAAGTGTCATTATTAGATTAAATATTTACATTCTTCCAAAAGCTCCGGATCATGAGCTCTGGCCAAGCCAAACAATCTGCACCTGGATATTAAATACACATTATCAGGAGAACAATTTATCACGGGATAAAAGTCACGCTCCGGAACAAAGAAGATGCCGCTTAAAATAAAACATTATTTATTGAACAATTTCTTAGAAATCGTATCTGTTTCAAAATTCTTGTCTTTGTAATCGTGATCAGATAATTTCGTTTATAAACAGAAAACAAATCGGAATTAAGTTTTATAGCGAGTTTAAAACCTTCAAACAAACTGGCAATTAAGAAGAAGAAATGCTCATTAATATCTGGTTAGTAACATTGTGTGTGTGTGTGTGTGTGTGTGTGTGTGTGATAATTCGTCTTGAGAAAAAAGTTTTTGGTTTTATGTGTCTAGGCAGGTGTCTAAACGAAAAAAAAAAAAAAACAGTCCACTCTCTCTCTCTCACACACACACACACACAAGTGAGCAAGTGGCTTGGCGCGCGCATCACCTCTCTTTCTCGCGCGCGCGGGGACCCTGACCCTGAGAGAAGAGCAGCAGCGCGAGAGCACTAGGCACTCTAGCACACTACACAGTATGCAGAATTAGAACGCTTAGTAAATTAGAACGTGCTGTTGCGCGAGAGGTGATGCGCGCGCGAACATTCTGGATAAATCGCCTCAGTCACTGTGCTAACCGCCAAAAAAAAAAAAAGACAAACAAATCGTCAATTTTAGCATTTATTATTTTGTTCATATCATTAACGACCAATATCGTGGCCAGAACTTTAAGAATATTATACTTTACCTCATTTTGAGTTAAAAAAAAACAACAAAAAAAGTTTTTAACTAGTTATTAACGAAACAGACATGTTGAAAAAAAAAGAAACCAAACAAATTGCCAATTGAATTTTTAAAATTATTTTGTTCAAATCATTCATCAATGACCCACATATATACTTGACCTCTTTTTGAGTTGAGACAATTTTCTTTTCAAGTTTTGAAGAAGGTCCTTTCACGCTAACATGGCGACAGCACTAACAGTATGATTTCTGGCCCCAAAACACTTCACACATTTTACACATTTCAAGCACAAAATCCCTCAGAATACGCATCCCTCAGAGAGAGTGTGTGTGATCTGTTTAAGCCCTGATGGCTCGTCCTTCACACTCTTTCTCTATCGAACCCTCACACGCTGGCGATCGTTCTTTTTACACAAGCTGCTTTTTAGGAAGCGTATCCTTTATGAGCCAGGGTCACTCAGAGGCAAGTGGGCTGTTTCACAAATCTGCTCTATATTTGTATAAAATTTCTACCTACATTACATGTATCCAGGGATTCTACTCTCGTACACCCTTTATAGTGCACTTTAACAGTATAAGAGCAGAGTAGTTCACTCTTTGCAGTGTTCCAGATCAAGATTTCAGGATTCAATTCGGTCCTGATGTCCGATCTAACCTATACACACATGTGCGGCCTGAGGTAAATGTTGAGTAAACGCTCCCCTTCTTACATTCACTCTGTAAGACGCTACTCTGTGTCTGTAACTGGAATTCGTCTCGTTACTCATATGCAGCGTATGCCGTGCACATGATGATTTCCTGTCACAACCCTGACTCCTTTTCATTGCCTTCCCTTTGAGTTAGTGTTTAGTGCAGTGACACTGATCCCTCTTGCCATCATGAAAAAAAAACACTCTTGCGTAAAATCGTGGCTGTGTACAAATCCAGCTAATTAACTAAAAACTTCTTACAAGTCATCATCCTCAAAAAGTTCAGTGGCACCAGGATGAGATTGGACCACAGTTGAATCTTTCACCTCATGGTGTTCGGTTCAAGGACTTAGAGTGCGCTCAGGTGTCCCCCATGGCCACTTCAAAGGGTTAAAGGTCGAGTGCTGATCTCCTCTAATGACCCGATGAGTAAAAGTCAATTACTTCTGCACCGTGATCAGAGCTGCCCTGGAAGATTTGCGCTGTAGGGAGCCTAATTAGGGCTGTTTCACCTATGGATCTCGTCACATATTCTCTGGTCAAAATTGTACCTGAAACATTTATTCAGCAATAACAATAATTATCAGGCCATTTAGGAATGAATGCTTTACTGTGCATAAGTTGAGTGCACTTGTCCTCTGTGTAATGCTCTTTGTAGTGCACTTTGTGTCCAGTAGGGAGCTTCTTTGTATTCCAGTTGGTACACGAATGGTCCCTGTATGTGCTACGGTGTGCTATAATAATAATAATAATGTATTTTTGTTTTACAGTATAATTATACTATTCATATATTTTAGATTTTACATTTTATACATATATACATTTTATTTAAATTAATTTTTTTCTTAAAATGTATGTTATATATATATTTTTATTTATTAATGTTATTTAAAAATTTCCCCTTAGGATTAATAAAGTACTCTATCGATCTAACTATCATTAAATACTGACTTTACATGTCAATATATTTGAAACACTTAGAGATAAAAACAATATAAATAAAAACAACATAAAAAATTGTTGACTGCAAAAGTAACGGGCAATTGCATTTTTTACGCATTTTTTAAATGGTTGTTGTTTTATGGTATGTAATGTGTGTGTGTGTGTGGTACATAACAATCGGTTATGTTAGTGTACTCTTGTGCCTTCCCCTCAGATTAGAACTGATTCCCTTCAGTGTCATAATAAAAATAATTCCTAACACAACACTATGTTTATTAAAATAACATTATATTCTAGATGTAGATGAAGCGTACAATATCCCGATGATGATGATGATCCGGGGTTCTTGTATGTTTGTGGCTTCGAAATGTGTGTGTGAGTATTTGGTTTTTGCTGAGGTTTTGCTCATGAAGGTGCAGAGCCATGCAAAGTAAATGACAGATTTTTTTTTTCTTCCAATTACAGAACATAAATAACTCGACAGTGCCAAGCTATAAACTTTGTTGTTGTTGTTGTTGTTGTTTTCACTGAGCGTGTTCAGCGTGAGATGGTTTAGCGCAATCTTGCTGTTGTATTATTATAACAGGAGCCTCAGGGAAACTGCAAAAGGTGGTTACTCTTACTGAACAAGCTAATCATTTTTTGTAGCATTTTGCAGAAATACTGCGATCCGGTTTTCAGTGAAATAATACATTCTGTAATTATTTTCGCTCTTCTTTATTGTTGAAATCAAACCCGTGAGTGTGTAAAGTAGTGACATTCACATGGAGTTGAATTTCAGCCCATAAGCCAGAAATGAGGAAACGAGTCAACGATCCTCTAGATACAGTAAACAAGCCCGAGTGCATGTGTGTGTGTGTGTAGGAGTGTGTGTCAATCATGAGGTTGAAACAAAGAAGCGTTATTGTGCTTTGTGTCGGTGTGTACCGGGCCAGATTAAACACACGGTGCAGGTATGTCAGTCCGCTCGGGCGGCTTTTGCTGTCTGTCAGCTCAGACGCCCCGGGCGCATTTTCTACAGAACGCTTTCACCAAACACACGCACACACACATTCACACACTCATGTCTAGCAGGTTTAAAGTGTGCTCGTATATCTCTGTGTCACACACAAACACACACGTTTTGCCAGTACATGTATCCTGTTGTCAGACATGGACTTTTGCATGTGTGTGTGTGTGTGTGTGTGTGTGTGTGAGTGTTTTGATGTGCAGGTTGTTTCAGGCCAGGTGTCTTTGACACAGAGTTAAACAACTTGAGAAATCATGTCTAATCCCAGGAAATCAATTAACTACCTAGCTACTAGCTAAAGACAGCAAATACATGTCTAAAGTCAAACAGGGAGGATCAGGAGCAGAATCTGGTGGAATATCGGGAAGGATGATGAGCGGTCAGATTTTTTTTTCTGTCATTTTGTGTAAAAGTATGCAGTTTGGTGTCATAGCTATTATTCTGTCACACTTTTGTTAATGTCCCCATGAACTCCTGATTAGGTCTAAGATTTTTTTTTCTTTTCCTTTTCTACACAAGTACTACTCTAACATCTGAAAGTGAGGATGGTACAGTAGGTGGTAATTAACACTAGTCTAAAACCATTTAAGTATGTCGTATGACCTGCCAGAGTTACTTCTTTTTTTCTGCACCACATCCCAGCTTCGCACGTTCCCTCTGTGTTCCATGAGAAATACCACATACTTTGGCATCTCTAGTATTTTCTTTTTTTTTAAACACTATTTTTAGTATGTTTTGCATGTGGTTTGGGACGTAACCACATAAACTCCCCTATGATGTTGGTCTGATTGCCTGTCACTGTGTTTCGACACGCTAGTTAGCATAAAGTTTTGCCAATTTTGCACATTTGCATGGAGACTCATGCGAAACACAATTCTTTCTGGCATTGTTACTAAATTTTATGTGATTTGGGAAATACACCATGTGATTCCTAATGACTCTTGCCACAGTGTATCTTGTGCATTCTGGCTAGCTTTGAACGTTAGCCAGGCAATATGCTAATTTTCACACAGTGATTGGTGCATACATGTGTGATTTTGCTTTAAATTAGCTCTTGTCGAAAAAAAATAAAATGAAGGACTAATTATTTATCTTTCTGTTTTTTTAGGCCACAGCTGCTTAAGATAGAATCCACACAGGAATCATGGGTAGTAAAACACTTCCAGCTCCTGTACCTCTTCACCCATCCCTCCAACTGGCCAATTATTCCCTCCTGCAAACCTCCAACGGCTTCCACCTTCCCGCCGATCAAATGCCGGGCATCTACAGCTTCAGTGCTCTTCACGCCGTGCACTTGCACCACTGGACCCTGGGATATCCTCCATTTTTGCCCCGCTGCACATTCTCTCGTTTCCCTCTTCCCTCCATCCCGCTCCTCCCTCAACTCATGCATCCAGCCAAACAGGAAGCGAAGAGCAAGCCACGATTTGACTTCGCCAACTTGGCCGCTGCTGCCACTCAGGAAGAGCCGCTGAAGGCAGAGGATCTGAGCATGTCCGTCGGCGCCGGAGGGCACACCAACGTGCCCTCACTAGGCTGCCTACTCGACGTGGCCAAGCTGGCTTCACCCGAGAGGAAGCCGAGCCGAGGGAGGCTGCCTTCCAAAACCAAGAAGGAGTTTGTGTGCAAGTTCTGTGGCCGCCATTTTACCAAGTCCTACAATCTGCTGATCCACGAGCGCACACACACGGACGAGAGGCCTTACACGTGCGACATCTGCCACAAGGCCTTCAGGAGGCAAGATCATCTCCGAGACCACCGGTAAGAGTCCCTCATGCAATAAGTTCATACCATGATATTTCTCCAGACCCAACTTTCTGGGTTTTTAATTGAGTTTTCTCTGTGATATTTACTCTGAATTTCATGTGACATAGTGCACCTAGAGGTCCCATCTTTTAAAATGTGAGCACATTGTTAGTTATATAAAAACCTTTTTGGTTAACTTTATTGTATAATAATACACTGATGTATCGTGACAAATGTTATAGCTATTATAAATACAGTAAAAGCCACATCACACCTGTGGAATGACTGTGATCTGGGGAGATTTTGTCTTAGGCACCGAAAACAAGTGTGTAATTTACACAAGGCTCAAAAAACTGATCCTCTCGCTCTCTCTCTCTCTCTCTCTGTGCAGGTATATCCATTCCAAAGAGAAGCCATTCAAATGCCAGGAGTGTGGAAAAGGTTTCTGTCAGTCCAGGACTCTGGCCGTCCACAAAACATTACACATGCAAGTCAAAGAGCTCAAACCCGCCAAGATAAAGTGAGGTCACGCTGCATTAGCCAATGGGGACACTGGAAAGCCAAAGACCCAAGGAGAGCAGCCAATAGCAATAGCATTGTGACCAAAGAGTGAAAGGTGCAAGACTCCACAAGAAATATGATATCAAAATATGGACTTACAGAGCCAAGTGCTCTCTCTCGCCCAACCCCCCGCCCCCATTTCTTTTTTTTTCTCTCTTGCTGAACCTGCAACCACATGCTGGTTCTGAATAAGAATCGGATTTTAATAAATGAGGTCGAGCTGAAACAGCTCTTGGGATCGCAGGAAATCCAGAACCAATCGAGAGAGCCAAAACATGAGCAAAGCGTGAGAGGTGCAAGACATGAATGGATACCATAAAAACATGGGTGTATTTGTGGATCGCTGTGGATTTAAAGTGAGATCCTAAAAACACCTCAAAGACAATCAAGTCCATCAGGCAGCATTAAGAGCCAAGTGCAAAAAAACAACACTCTTCTTCCACATAACCAAAGAAGCTAAAGGTGCCATAGTCCAGCTGACACCGTACCAGGTTATGGATTTATGGATCTGAGCGTTTGACAGCAATACAGCTGGGTGGAAAAGCAGAATTAGCCGGTGAGGAGGACATAGAAAATCCAGTTGTGCAAACCAAACCAAAGAGACTCGATCAAGATAACCAAAGAAAAGAGAGAACGTCTAAAGCTAGAGTCAAATTGATATGATGCCCAAGTATGGATTAACGGATTGCTGAAGTTTATAAAACAATGCATAATGGGACACATTCGGATCTAAGTAGCGTCGGACTTTGAATCTTTGGGATTTTTGTAAGCGATGGATGGAACGGATCAAATCCAGAGGTCAGACTTGAGTGTACAAAAACATGACCTGAGACTTTTTTCTGTCCACGCTGACGAATCCATCAGTTTATTGTTATCGATGAGGTTAATAAAGACTATTTTCCAGAAGCCTACGAGGCTCTGCAAAGTACAAGACAATCTTGATATCAGAAACACAAAAAAGCCATTAAGTCGACTAGCCAAAGCCACATTCCAATTTTGTATTTTTTGTACAGATTTACTTTTTGTATAACTGTTATTTGGCACTTTAATCGGTTTATGGATTATTTACATATATCACTGGATTCCTTAATCTTATTTTTAAAAAAATAAACAGTCATTTTCTTAACACAATGTATCTGTGGAATTAATGTCTGTGTTTGTTTTTCATTGCTGCACAAATCACGCAATCATCTGTTGATCCCAGGGAAAGAGGCGTGGCCTAATGCTAACATTAAACCGTTCGATTTAGCTGCTTCCTTAAACATTTCTTTTGCACCACATCTTACAACGCGTGTCATATCATAACTCAGAAGATCATACACACCTCTAATCTGTATGGCATGCCCTTAAAATCAGTGTTTCAGTTCTGGACACTTTCATCAGTTTCATTAGAAGTCTTTATGTCTTGATCATCTGAAATGATGATCAGGACATAATTGGTGTTTAACATTTGCACTGGTCTATTTAACCGCCCAACATCTGAGCAAAGTGAGAAACACTCTGTATATTATAACTTGATCCAATTAGATGATATCATTGCATATCTCGCTGACAATGTTCTTTTTACCATCCCGATGTGTATCAGTTCTCACAATATCTTTTTCATATTTATAATTGAAGTCAACACACCTAGGAAAGCACACATCCAATATGAACACTTAAACCCAACCTAGCTCTGAATCTAAATTCTAGTTACAGTTGTTAAATAATTCTTACTATAAACACAAAAAAGGCAGACAACACAATTTATTGTTCATATGCAGTAACTGTCTACACCTGAACCTAATGAACGATAGATGTTGTGTTTAACCACATTGTTACACTACTTTGGTAGGCGTGCCTTAAAGGGGACGAAGTGATTCCAATCTGAGGTGAGCTAAAAAACTGGGAGGACAAATCAGAAACATATTAGGCAAGACTTCAGAGGCGAACGGACACCGTAATGTGTCAAACAAAGTTCTGAATCTGGCAATCAGGGAAGAAAAACTCAGTGGATGTGATAATCTGGTGATTCAGTACATTCAGGTCGTCAGCTGACTTCATTTTATTGCCCCATAAAGTTGCTGAGTCTCGACCTGATCAACCCCAGATCATAACCCTGTCTCCAGTGGGCTTGTACAGTGGACACTATGCATGATGGGAGCATCGCTTCATGAGCTTCCCTTCTGACACGCCCATCACTCTGGAATAGGATCAGTCTGGACTCATCAGGTCACATGACCTTTTCCCAGTGTTTATGATCCTTAACAAACTGAAGCCTTTTTCTCCCTGAGAAGTCTCACTAACAAGTGGTTTTCTTATGAACACACAGCAGTTTGGTCCCGGTCCTGTGAATTATGTGTGAATGGAAATGCTCTTTCTGGACATCTTTTACAATGCAGTTTCACCAGACATTTAAGTGATCTCTAATCACGCTCATGCAGGATGCTTTTTTTAAATGGTTCAGCACTATCCTTCCAGGACCTTTCAGCAGTTTCCTTAGTTGTTTAGTTTAAGCTAAATTGTCCTGAAATGTTTATTCCTGAAAAGATGTTTTGTCAAAAGTGACAATTGTTATAAGTGGTGTATAAATAAAATAATATCTAATTAAATCATTTGCCTGGTAAAAATGGCCATTAGTGAAACAGGTGGTGGAATTGGTAGGAAAAAAATATTACATGAACAATAACGTATAAAATGAAATAACCCAAAAATCTAAGTTAAAAAGATCTCTGGTGAACGTTATGGAAACACTCAGTTTTTCCACCTGGCAGCTATAAATGTAGAAGTGATAGCCCGGTGGATAAACGCCACATGCTGGTCCCGTGTGCCTCGTCTAGTTCCAGGATGGTTCCAAAACAGACATTATTGGATTTTTTTGTCAGTTTTGACCACCATGCATTTTTATTGAGAAAATGTTTTGGGATATGTTTCCTCCACTTGATTTCTGCTTTCACACTGACTCAGAGTCACTCAGCGTTGTCAAGGAATTAGCATGAACTCTGGCGGCTCTAGTCTAGAGTGACAGGGTAGTCAAAAGTGCAGAGCAGCGATTTTATACGTCTTGTTTTTCAAATGTGACTCCCTGTAACTTGGATTAGGCTAGAAAAGTGTCCAGAAATCCTAGCTACCAAGGCAGACATTAATCAAGGAGAAGTGGAACTACTTAGTGTGTGTGTGTGTGTGTGTGTGTCTTTGTACAGTGCACTCGATGCTCTAGGTGTCTGTGACTTGTGTATTCACACACACAAAAGGCCTTGGTGGTGGACTCATTAATAGTGAAAACAACCCATTCACACTCTCTCACACCCTCACACACACACATACACACACACAGACACGCAGCTTTGAAGCTAGGTAGCATGTCTGAGTGCTCTCAGGAAGGCAGGATGTGTATTGGACTCACTTAAAACATCTTCCAGTGTATTCCTAGGCCGTTAGGTGATCTGAGAGTCAGTGTGTGTGTGTGTGTGTGTGAGTGAGAGAGAGAGCGTGTGTGCTAAAGAAAGTGTACCTTACACCCACACCCACATACATAAAATTTGTTCACGTGTTTAAAGGAAGTAAATCAACAATACAATTAACACACTTTTGATTCAAGGGAACACTTAGGGAACACTGAGTCGACGCTGTTGCTAGGCAACCGAGAAAAACAGATGCCAATGTGCCAATGTAAAGAGTCAGCCTAAAAACTGCGCTAGCTTTCACACGGCCTTCAATGCCTTTAATATGGACAGGGGAAAGATATTCTGAGGAAGGAAATGACACACGGCTGTCGAGAACTTCAACATTTACCTCAGATATGTTGATAAATTACTAAAATAATTAAACCGTATGGATAAGATGGCGCCATTTCATCTATACGGTAAATCCAACGCCATTAGCATTGGGCGCTAATCTACGTTATCATACACACAAACATATAAGTGCTAGAATATTTGTGACAAATCAGAAAAAAAAAATCTGTTTATTTATTTATTAATTGGTTGCTTGACCCTAAAGTCAGCCTGTCATGTAACTCTATTGTTGTCTACAAGCCAAACTTATAAAACACACACACAAGAAAACACACACACTCACACACACACACACACACACACACACACACACACACACACATCCTCCAGGCTTAAACACACAAACACACCCCCTCTCATCTGAGCAGCAATGCTAAACCCAAATACACAACCCGCGCTGCTAAACGTTGCTTTTCCTCTTCACACTTTAGCTACGTGCTAATTAGGAAGTGATCAGCTTAATGAGCATGAACATCAAAGTCGAAACTCACTATCATTAGTTTGAGAACACACACACACACACACACACACTGTGTGTGTGTGTGCTGTGTCTCAATCCCAAAGCCAGTACTGATAACTTCCTGTCATGTACTAGTTTTCTTTCCAAAAATGGCGACAGTAATAAGATATGATTTTTAAAAACATGAGCAATAGTGGCATCGCAGTTAGAGGAAGAGTTTGCATGTTCTCCCTGTGCTTGGTGGGTTTCCTCAGGGTACTCCGCTTTCCTCCCACAATCCAAATACATGCAGGTTAGGCTCAAATCATAGTTTGTGAATTAGCATGTGAGTGTGTGTGTGTGTGTGTGTGTGTGGGCCATGTGATGGATTGGCACCCCGTCCAGGGTGTACCCTGCTTTGTGCCCAAAGTCTCCTTGGAAAGGCTCCAGGCCCCCACGACTTAGTATAGAGCGTTATATTCGCTGAGTGAGTGAGTTTCCTCTAGTTGTTGGAACTTTATTTCTGATCTCCGCTCCAATTTAAAAGGTTGCTGCTTAGCATACTTAGCTAACAATTTGTTTAGCTTCACCGTTCTTGCCCTGAGATCACATTAGCATCCTCGTGCCGCGTGTTGTGATGCTGTTAACGTCGACCACGATGATGGTGATTCGGCTTTTCCGAGTCCTCTGAAACAAACTCGACAAAGGCGCGACGGAAACCAGCAATGGAGCGGCGTACATCTTTTTCAAATTAACGCTAACAGCGAACTTAACCTCAGTAACCAAAACAAGCGAGTCTGTCGCGTCATTTAAAAACAAAATAAAACAAAACAAGAAAACTCATTTTATTTGAACAAAAAAATTTTTCCTCGTGGGGATCATGTCTGAATTTTCAGTTTTTCCTGCGTTGGCGGGGACATTTGGTCCTGTTTTTGTGAAAGTCTGACACGACAGCTGTGTTTTCTTTGGGTGCTTATAGGGTGTGTGTGTGGTGTGTGTGTGTGGTTGTATGCATGACGTGAGCTGCCATGCCATGTTTCTGAAAATGTAAAAGCTGTCCAGCTTCACTCTAACACTTGTCATTCATCAAAAAAAGGATTTTATTACAGATATGTCATGTGATTTTGTCCAGCAATTTAGAATAAATTATTAATTCATCAGTCAGATAATTTCTTGTGCGCAATAATAACTGATATGCACCAACCAGCCATAACATTAAAATCACCTGTCTAGTTCTGAGTTGGTCCCCTTGTACCTCCGAACAAGCCCTGAGGCATCGAGGCCTGGACTCCACTAGCCCTCTGAAGGTGTGTGTGGTATCTGGCACCAAGCCATCATTATCAGATCCCAGGTCCTGGAAGTGTGTGAGGTGGATCCTTCAAGGACCAAACTTGTGTTTTCAGCACATCCCCCAGACGCTCGATCAGAGTGAGATTTCCGGATTCTGGAGGCGGAGTTAACACCTCAAACACTTTGTTCCTTAAACTGTTCTTGAACAATCTGCGCAGTGTGTCAGGACGCATAATCCTGCTGAAACACCTGACACACTTGGTCTGCAGGACTCAGGGCTTCTCAGAAGAACATCTTCCAGGGCATCACACTGTCTCTGCTGGCTCGCCTTCTTCCCATAGTGCACCCTGGAGCCGATTCTTCCTCAGGTAGGTGACGTGCAACACAAGCTCACTCGTCTGTCCACCTAATGTGAAAGATAAAATGATCCATCAGACCAGGCCATCTTCTCCTACTGCTCTCTGGTCCAGTTCTGATGCTCATGTTCCCATTGTAGGAGCTTTTGGTTGAGGACACGGGTCATCATGGGCATCCATGTCCGGTCTGCAGCTACGCAGCTCCATACACTACAAACTGCCATGCGCTATCTGTGTCTTCCGACAGTGTGAGCTACACTAGCGGTTCTACTGGATCTGACCCAGTCGTCTAGACGTCACAATTTCTTACATTCACTCAGTTCCTTAATCTTCCTCATTTTTTTCTGCTTCCTGCACGTCAACTTCAGAAACAAAATGTTCACTTGCTGCCTAATAAATAAATCTCACCCACTTCTAGGTGCCTTTGTAATGAGATAATCAGTGTGTTATTCACTTCACCTGTCAGTGGGGGTAATGTCATGACTGATTGGTGTGTGTGTGTGTGTGTGTGTGTGTGTGAGGTCTGAGGCGAGAAATCAGATTTAAACTTGAATAAATGTCATTTCTCTGATATTGCGGTAATTATGTGTCACACATTCTCTCTCTCTCACACACACACACACACATAGTTCAGTGTGAGTCATTGAATCTCAATAATTTGAGCTGACGGATGTATTATTAGCACCAAGCTAATATGTGCGAAAACAAGTTTATGGATGTTCTTAGTGAGAGGCGGCGCAGGGTCAGGGAGAGGTGTGTGTGTGTGTGTGTGTGTGTGTGTGTGTGAGCGAGAGAGAGAGGTTACAGGATGGAGGTCCGTCCTGTTCTTCAGCCCTCCAGCTACAAGGAACACATCAGTCCATCATCACACACACACACACACACACACACACACACACACACACACACACACACACACACACACACAAAGAGAAAACACAGATGGATACACAAATGCTAATAGAATATGAATGCCTAAAATGCACACACACACACACACACACACACACACACACACACAGTGGCTATGCGATGACATGTTTAGGATCCAGGAGCAGTGTGTGAGACTCACACAGTGCTGGGGTTGTGCTGACACATTTAGAGTTCAAACGCACACACCCACACACACACACACACACACACACCCACACACACACACACACCTACACACGGGTTGGGGTGAAGTCAAGGGCGACAGGATAGATAATGATGGACTGACAGGCTCTGTTACACACACACACACACACACACACACACACACACGTCAGTCTCCTGAGGCATTCGCTTCCTCAAAGTGAAGGGAAAGGGAAATCAGCAAGATGTCAAACACACATACACACAAAGCCACATTCTCTCTCTCTCTCACACACACACACACACCTACACACACACACACACACACACACACACACACACACAGGCAATATCACCAACACATGTGTTTTAACATGTGATAAACTTATATTATAGTATAACAGCGTGCACGCACTAAACACACACACACACACACACACACAAAGGAAGTGCTGGAAGGTTAAAGTGGGTCTTGGTGAAAATGACATCCAATTGGTCTGTAACCTTATGACCATCACACACACACACACACACACACACACACACACACACACACACACACACACTGTCACTGGCAGGTTATAAATAAAGCCTTCAGCTGTTTGACAGGAAGATCTGCATGTCCGCAGAATGAACTAGGGGTGACTGCGTGGCTTTAATGTCTTTGTCTACATATATATGTGTGTGTGTGTGTGTGTGTGTGTGTGTGGAGAGAGAGAAAGAACAGAGTTTGTAACGAGAACGATGTATTAGAAATAAACATAGCATTTCCAAAAGCAATTAATGTCCAAAAGCATTAACATATCACGCAGCAGTGTGTGAATGTGAAGTCTTTCACACACGCACACACACACGTACACACACACACACACACACACACACACACACACACACACACACACACACACACACACATCTTTTTTGGTATTTTTTTCCCCCTTTTGTGTGGCGTGTGTTCCCCATAATACACCTTAAGTTATACATTCAAACGTTACAAATTAAAACATTAAAAACATTTTAATTATTCCTCAGTGAGAAAAGTATGTTTTTTCATGGCTGCACAATTTGATAAAAAAAAAACCTGTGATTATTTCTACACATACAGCAATAGTCATAGTTAGTTAAACTGTGATAAGCAAAAACTGTACCATTTTGTATTCAAAGATATTTATCAAAGCTAACGATGAATAATTATTACTATAATAAGTATAAAAAATAATTATTCAGAGGATTTTTGCTAATATTTACCGGAAAAATTTACTTAATTTTAATAAGTAATTTAAATTATTGACATAAATATTACCTGCAATAACTAATAACGTTTGTATCGCAGGTTTGTATCGCAGTTATGATTTTTATGTGATGAACTGTGCAGCAATGTTTTTTTTTAATTCAGCAAATTCTAGCAAGGTTAGTTCTCACACACTTGTTCAGAACACATTTTTAGGTTTAAACTTCACTTTCAATTTAACTTTCAGAATTTCAGCACCGACCCCCAGAGAGCAACTTTATCTATTCAATTCAATTCAATTCAATTTAATTTTTATAGCGCTTTTAGCGATTGTCATTGACGCAAAGCAGCTTCACACAATCAAAAGAATTATTTAAGTTTGTATGGAATGTGATTGTGTATGAATCAGAATGAATCTATAAACTTTACACTGTAGAACAACATAAAAGAATAAAAGCAAAAAAGGTACTTCACATTACAAAGACAAAATATACACTTAAATTATTGTTGTAATGTAGAGAAAGTACAAAATTATAAAAAGTTCAGCTTATGGCAGTTTTAAGAGTAACTTTAGGATGAGAAAGTTTACTAATCAGAATTAAAAATTTGTATTTAAGGTTAGTGCAGTCTGGTTCAGGTCTCGATCAAATCCTTTTTGGAAAATTTCCAAATGAAAATATATGCATGTAAGCATCATGTTAGAAAACTCAAAATGGTTAATGGTTTTGACTGTTTAAGGTAAGTTTAAAAAAAAAAAACCATGCTGGAGAGTAAAATATGGCTAAACATGTTCTTGTTTGAAGCTAAATGCTAAATCGTGTGAAGATATGAACAACAAAAAGTATAGAAAAGTTTCATTTACTGGAGAAACTTCAGGCTGAAGATTTTCCTGATCAAGAAACTCAGTTATAAATGTGATGAAAATGTTTCATGTAAAACATTTCATATTATTCAAATTAGGACATAGTTTGGAGTCAAAGGTCAATTTAAATTTGTGTGGTTAATCTACATTTGACATCAAAGATCCTGAGATTGTAGTTTTGTGCCAATCAGCAGAAATACAGGACGCTATCCCGAGAGGAACAATGATAACGTGATGTGACGACGAGGCAGTGGACGAGGAAGAAAGGCTAAATCTTGAAAATGAAGGAAATATTTCCTCATGTGCTATTTACAGTTTTTGATAATAAACATGCTGTTCGAACTTTCTGAAACTTGAATAACCAGTGTACAACAAATTGGTTATTGTTAGAAACAAAGAAATAGATTTAAGGCATGTGTTCACTTGGAGAAATATAGTTAGAAAACCAGACCAAGTTATTTAAAATGTAAATTTGGGGTGAAATGTGGGTGAATTTTTTTTATTAAAGACACAAAATAAAACCCGCAATCAGTAATGAGCAAACAGTAACAACGAGTCAATTAATGAATTTAAAGTGATTGCGTTAAATTAAATTGTGTGTGTTTTATTTTAGTGGCACTTCTAACGCCACTCAGGTGTTATGTTGGAACGTAACCATGTTGACGAGCACAAATAAGTTTCGGCTCGCCGTGTGGTGACGCTGTGTTATTACAGTCATTGGTATAATTATACACAACGGAATGATTTATAAACTCCAGCGCTGTGAAACATTTCCATTAAACAGTGACAAGTAAGAGCCAGGTAACGACCTCCCAGGCGTCACCACCGAAACCATCGTATAGTGCTACTCTAATATGTGTGTGTGTGTGTGTGTGTGTGTGTGGTCAGACCACATAAAAAATCCTCAGTCACGGTGGGTTACATTACCATGAAATAATCTAATAAAGATTTATAATTAGATTATAACAGTATAACAGTTCAAGCTTGTAAGCATAATTTTAGTTTGAAATTATGGGTTAAAGGTCAAGTTTGATATTTAGACAAAATTGCTTTTAAACCTAAAGTTTGCACATTTTTGTGCCTAGATAAACTATTGTTAAAAGGTTAGAGATCAAATTTAGGGTTTTAACTGGAAACAGATTAAACGAAGTTATCATATTTAAATATTATGATAGTGGTTGGAAAAAAAAACGTCCCAATGGTGTTTGATTGATGATACTTAGTTAGTAAACAAGTAATCCAGTGTAAAGATCGATCCAAAGACGGAAACGTAAGTACTTTGTAAGTCTATCTGGATAAGAACCTGGGCCCGGTTTCTCGATAACACACACTATTCGCGCGCTAAGAAGACTCTTAAGATATATCTTACGTTAAGTGATAACTTTTCTAAGTGTATTTCTCGAACTGTCTCTTAGAAGTCTTCTTAAGTCGCTGCCTCTTACGTCCGACGTTACGCGGCGCTGTCTACAGTGAAGGTCCTGAATTAGCGGACATCGGTGGCTCAGGAATCGATTTTTCACTCCTTTTGCATGACAGCGTTAAGAAAGACGGCACTTTCTATACAAATTAAACATTGCAGTAAATTCTTTTAATAGCGTTTATTTCGACATGGGTTAACTTAACAATAACATGTCATAATAGACAAATATATAAATTAATATTAAATAATTAATTAATTTCGCTAATATTTTCATGTAACATGTGGCCGTGAAACGAACCGGGTTTACAATCATAGTTGATGGACAAACAGCTGATACACTCTTCACCACCTTCAGAAACAATGTGAAGTGTCAGTTGTTGGGGTTGTATAGCGCACTTATGGAATGAATACGATGAGATGACAGAGTGGAGGTTTAATACCCCTATCTCACACGCGGGGCCGTAAGTGCGGTTCATTATGATTCAGCGCGAGTTTTGGTTCCTTTAACGTTCCGCGAAGTTCTGCAAAGTTCTGCAAGCTTCCGCGAGGACCAGCAAAAAATTAAACGTTGAATTTTTCACGCGGAATAATATATATATATATTTTTTTTAATAACGACCACGGGGAAAATATGAAAAGGGCTGAAGTTTTGTCTGAAGGAAAAATGTACATGACCCACACGGCTCCACGGACCGCGCCGTCTTCAGTTTAACACAACACCACGCTGTATCGCTGCCTAATTGTTCGCCACCTGTTTAATATTAATTGTGATTGGCAATTTTAATGCGTTAGTCACATTATGAAATAGGCTAATTAAAAGTCACTCTATTAGTTCTGATATCAAATAAAATAAAATTCTTAAACAGGCCTACAATATATTCCATCGTTAATACGACTTTGATAACGTGCCATAATTTGTTTGCATACACCGCTGATTTATAAAGACTGCTGCTCAGGGGCGGCCACTAGCGTCTCGAGCTGAAACTACGCTAAGTATGAGTTAACGTTGGTCCAGACCAACCTTACAAACGTGTGACTTAGCTAAGAGATACTTAGCGTAAGAACGTTTCGGGAAATGCGCCATAACGTTAAGAGAGAGGTTAAGGTACAACTTAAGAACTACTTAGAGATAAGAAGCTTTCGAGAAACCGGGCCCTGGGCCTTAATTTTTTTAATTTTCTGCCAAATGGATAAAATGTAAATGGTTGATAATGGAATAATTTGATATTTGGCATTAATTTTATTTTTTGTTTTTCAAATTCTAGTAAGACAATAAACATACTTTTTAAAAACTTTTTTTTTATTTTTCACTTTTTCATAATATTAATTTAATATTGATATTGAAATATTTATATAAATTTTTATTAAGTAAAATATTTATGACATGTGGTACATATGAAGTCATCTGTCGTTTTTGTGTCCTGCGAGGATAAGCTAGGGTTCTGCCTAATGTTTCTTTGCAACATTAATATAAATTTGTCTAAATGTTGGCCAGCTCAGGGTCAAAGGTCAATCTGAGGGAGATTTGAGGATGAAAAGAGATTTGCGTTAATGTAACATGTTAATAAATATTATGGAGGATTAAAGTTGGGTTTTTGTTTCGATAGGGGTCAAAGGTCAACGCAAGGTCCCTGTTTAAACTGAAGCTCCACCGTCACTGAAACTTCAGCTTCAGGCCAAACAGCGACAGGAGGGTCGAGCGACATTCCGCTGGGAGAAACGAAGAGGCAGGAAAACTTCCAACTTCTCCATTCCGACATTTCAGAAATATTTTAATGGTCATCAGTGTGCACACACACACACACACACACACACACACACACGCACACACACACACACACACGGCGTGATTCGGCGGTGGTGTTTGACAGTCCCACTGTATAAACGTTGTGATTGATTCGGTGTTGAAAAAGAACCACATGCTTCGAAGGCAAAGTTTCGTGCTCATGGCTCAGAGAAGAAAGGCTGGGTGTTGCTTTTATACACTTGGAGTAATGAGACGGAGCTGAACTTAGCTCAGCATACATTTCAGCTCGCGCGCACACACACACACACACACACACACACAGAGGGGATAATGTGCACATGCTAAAACACTGCGGTCAAAAGTGCACCTGCTGAATATGGAAGCGAGCTCTTAAATCACCGGGCTCGTTTGCAGTTTAAAGGAACAGACGGGAAACTGTTTGTGTGATCGTGACGAGGGGGAATTTAAGGGCAAGAAATGACCAGTAATAGCCAGAAAAAAAGTGCACCAGTACACGGCCCCGGCACAACAACAAGGTACGTGGGAAAATGTCACAGCCCATCACGAATGATTTTCAAATGTGAGCAATTTTTTTCCGCACTCCGTCCGGCCTGCTTTCGACCCCTTACAACAAGGGCATGTAACATTTTCCCCTTCCTGGGCTGAGTCACGCTCCAGAAAAGTGGCCTACTAAATCACAGCGTCAATAAAGAAAGACACAGGAAGTGCTATAAGTGGAAAATGACAGCATAGGCCATGTGCCGTCCTGCGATGGGCGTGGTTTCACCGGTCGACGCCAAAAAGGCTCATAATGCACACATCAAGTTAACACTTAGCGAACGTATATCCAGCACCACGGCGGCGCATTACCTAACCCTCGCGCCCTTCCAGAAAGTAAGTGTTCCCATGCCTTTATGTTCAGATTTATTTCACGAAATGCAGATTTATTGCACCAAAGTCACTCCATGATAGGAAAGCAACAAGAAACAAGCTGAGATATAATTGGAGTGCAATTGGAACGGGCCCGGACCCTTGAGAAAGGCCGAGCGATGCCAAAAAGGAGGAGAGCAATTACGGCTAGTTCACCGCGTGATGCCTCTCTACCAGCGAAATGGCCCTGTCTGCAATTTGTGCTGTAATTTCGGCCTCTTAAAGCCGTTTCTTTGTACCTACAATTCATCAAAACATGAACATCAAAGCCACAAAAACATCTGCACAAACACACTCACACACACACGAATACAAGTGTAGGGGGTGAGTACCGATATATCAATTCAAATCTCATCAGGTCTTTCTGATATTATCGCAGCCTGTTATTTAAAAATCTGGACATTTACATCTGTTTTAAACTTGAAACAGAGTTTTAAAGGAATGTTTAATTTACCTAAAAAGTACTTGTGCAATGTGCTGTATTCGTCACGCACAAACACTGAGAAATGTTACGAAATCGCATCCATCAGGATTAAAACAAATACAAAAAGTTACAGTAATAATGTGATATTTCTAAGTTTTAACCGATACTGTGAACTCTCGCAGAGACAAACGTCACCATGTGAGATTCTGCTGAAACATTTTCATATGAACAAGTTCTCAAACAAGATCTCACTGTGGGACTCGCAGGGTCACGCTGACAAGAGAAGCAGCGACATGTGATTGTTTCCCGTCCCCGTGTGTCTGATGTGTGACAAATGTCCTCAATTTTCGTGCAATGTTGTACAGTGATGAATCCACACGTTCGTCCCAAACCATTCCCCCGACCGATTGTACGTACCGCGTGGTGTTAATTAATTCTCATCCGATCTCTTTAAAACCACTACAACGTTCAACTGGACAGAGCAATCTGATTGGACGAGCGGCAACACTTTGTCTCTTTGTTAATAACCTACATGTCGTTTTATTCACGCCAAAGGCGAGCTAGAAAGCTAACTCACATCTAACATGAGGCTGAATCCCAAATCCCTCTCCAACCCCTGATCAAGGGCACTACTTGGTGTGCGGAAAAAGGGACTAGCTTTCCATTTAACACTATTTGGGATTCTACCCACAACCCGGACATTAACGGAGCTGATATTCTAAAGTGTAATAAGTGTAAATATAAAGTAAATCTGGTGAGTTTCTCAGGACCGTCCACCACCTCCATGGTTTATTCTCATCACCTTTTAGCTACAGAGTACCGCTAAGAGTTTAACACCACACTCACCTCCTGTTAATTACACTAACTGTCGCTCGCTAACTGTCAAGTGGTGTTTGTGGATCTGCTGTATAAAAGAAATACCGTATTCGAGGTTGTGCTGTTGTGCTGAATATCAGAATGGCTGTGATACCTTCAGTACTCAGGATGCCCCCTCATGCCTACGCCCGCAGCACTGCCGTGCTTATGGTCAATACAACAACATGACCAGGGATTTTGATTAAATAAAGCTTTGGGAAGTAAGGCGTTGATGCATCTGGTGAGAGCATGCTGCTAGTATAGTTGTTGTGCTTGTTCTGCTAATCTAAGAGCCTCACATGTAATGTAAATCAGACATGTGATTATTTGTGCTACTTCATTAGTCTTTAACTCGTTAACCTCAGAAAGACAAGACAGCAGTCGTTATGCACAAAGTACAAGATGGCTAATGTGAATGTTTGGATACGTTTTTAACGTTCCGGCTTTTTGCTCACGTTTGCTTTCTGAACTTTTCTGAAGCAAGACAGAATTCATGACTTTTCATAAAACGAGTGTGTGTCGCTGCTATAACCTGAACAAGACTGGGAACGCGTCCTCAGACGTGAGCTGTAACTATAATCGTATAAAACACTTACGCTTCATCGTAACTTGATTATTATATCATGATGTCATAACATGGAGTTTTATTCGTTACATATCATTTATGTTCGCGTTTCTGTCTGACCGCGCGATGCTGGAACGCGCTAC